>VWZK01002274.1:207670-318407 GCA_013396935.1 Baryphthengus martii | reverse complement strand
AAGAAAGGAGAAGGAAGTAAGGAGAGAGAAAAAAAAAAAAAAGACGGGAATAATCTAGTAGGGCCTTCCCCTTGCCAAAGGAAATCATACATGGTACAGGGAAGGCCTCCTTGCTGCCTTGCAGCATCATTGCTGTAGCATAACCCTCTTTATTCCTAATTTCTGGATGAAAATAACATCTCTTTTTTTCCCCTCAGGGTGCAGCCCACACCCTCTAAGGCCAGCTCCTAGACTGCCAGGAAGACCTTGAACTGAAGTCAGGTACAGGCAAGAACACACTGTTGCCCCAATGGCACTGTTATAATATCCTGATCATTCTATTGCCCCAGACCTCAGTGGACTTTACGGCTTTATTAAGAGCTGCCATTTTTAACCAGTTCAATAGACTGTGAGATATCCTAGGCTCTTCCAACTCCCATTCATGGAAAAAGACAGCTCTTACCCCAAATCAGCTGCCAACATTGAAACTCCTACCTTACCTCTGTACTCAGAACTGGTGAGGTCACATCTCAAGTACTGTGTTCAGTTTTGGTCCCTTTACTAAAAGAAGGACATTGAGGTACTAGACCATGCCCAAAGAAGAGCAACAAAGCTGGTGAGGGGTCTAGAGCAGCTGAGACAGCTGGAGTTGCTTAGTCTGGAGAAAAGGAGGCTCAGGAGAGACCTCATCACTGTAGAGAGGTGGAGGTCGGCTTGTTCAACCAAGTGACAAGTGATAGGACAAGAGGAAATGGCCTCAAGTTGCACCAGGTGAAGTTTAGATTGGATATTAGGAAGAATTTCTTTATTGAAAGGGTTATCAGGCATTGGAACAGCCTGTGCAGGAAAGTGGTGGAGTCCCCATCTCTGGAAGTATTTAAGAGTTGTGTAGATGTGGTGCTTAGGGATATGGTTTAGTCAAGGACTTGTCAGTGTTAGGTTAATGATTGGCTTCAATGACCTTAAAGATCTTTTCCAATCTAGGAAATTCTTTGCTTGTGTGAATACATATCTACATGTGATTCTGAAACAGAAGGCTGTCTCCTAAACAGAATAAGCCCACATATTCGCTGCAACTCACCAGGCATGCTGGCCATAGCCAGAATTTCATCTTCATTATTGCTTTGGAGATTAAGCGCAACTCCCTAGAAAAATCACATGCCTAGGTGCAGCTTTCTCAGGAGATCCACAGCTGATGTGCATTCAAAATGAGAAAATTGTGAAGAAATCTCAAGGAATATCTGTGATCTCAAGGAACACTTACAATCACTCAGAACCTTTCCATTTGTGAACTAGATTTCCTCAGATCTAAAAGTCAGTCATGTCATTGAGCAAGTGTGAAGCTAAAATTTGACCAGCCAAAGAATTATCCTAGCACTAAAAAGCATGTCTTTTAATTAAAAACAGGTAATTTTTTTCTTCACAGTAATATAACTTGAAAAATACTTAGTAAGCTTGAATTCTAAGTGCTTTTCTTTTATTTGAGACTTTTGCTATGATTTTGAGCTTTTGAAGAAACTTTGGGTCAAACACGTACCAAAATAAGAGTATTTGGGATCACTGTGATCTCCAAAAGATAGAACTTTCTAAATTATGAGCTTATGGAGGACTAGATACAATCACAGAAGACAATACAAGATGTCTGGAGAGTCAAATTGCTAAAATCCAGGAAATAAAGTCTCATTTTTTTAATCCAGAGCCTTTAGCATCATACGTAGACACTTTTGGGATGTAGGCAATACTTCTCCACACACTGAAGCATCAGGTTATAGAACTTGCTGTCATAGCGCAACAGTGGGGGACATGGCTTGATGCCAATGAGGAGAGGACTGAGCCATCCCAGGGTCAAGACAGTTTTCAAAGTTACAATGGTAATGATTAGAAAGAAGCAAACACAAAGAAACTGGAGTTATAGCCGTGGTACAAACTCTTGTGATACGGGTTTTAAATCAAGACTGCAAGAAGCTGGCGTTAGGCAGGGCACACACAAAGGGCATACACACACTGCAAGGACCGCTATCTCTAACTCACGCATAGAAATACATGCAAGACCAGTACACTTCCAGATGTACCCTGTTAAGCACAAGTACCCATGTGCACATCTACAACACTCTGCAGACACCAAGCACGATTCACAGAACAGTATGTGCAAAGTTTTGTCTGCCCCGCAGGCACCTCACTGAGTTGTGCAGCTTCTGTAAACACTGGGGAAACAGGTCTAGATTCCCACCCAGTACCAATAATTTCCTGTTCACAGCCATGTTGAAGTTTGTTTCTGGGCTTACATTTGGTGTACTTGGTGTAGCGGCAGGCAAAAGCCAGAGGCAAGCCTGGGTGGTAAGATGTGTCAAGCAAAACACAAGATTGCTGCATCAGACTTTCGTACCTGGCATTTTGGCTACCTCAGATCTTTGGCCATTGAACAGAAGTCCCAAACAGCAGCCAAAAGAAGATGGTAAAGAGGGCAGAAGGAAACAACAGCCCAAAACTAAAAACGTGGGCTATTTTTCCTAAAGACACAATACTGATGAGAAGGCTAGCTGATTTAATTATGTTAAAGCCATTCTGCAAGTAAATCTGCCTCTGCTGACTCTCCTGGCCTAAGGGAAACACTGAAAGAACGGAGCTTTCAACAAAAAATTCTGCCAGAAAAGTGCTTGTCTCTAGCACAAAGTTTTCTTTCCTTTCCTGGGCCCCAGGGGACCACACACTTAAAATATCCAAGGGACGAGGCCTTGTCCTCTGAGTCCAAATCACTGGACAATGTAGTAACTCCACCAGCATTTTGGACTATTCTCAGCATCTGAGGAGGAGCCTGGAATGACAGCCTAGAGATCAAATTCTCTTTGGTCTCCAGAGAGCATAAGCAAAAGCAGTCCTACCTTGTTACTGAGAAAATGGGACAATATGTCTTGAACCACTCTGAAGTCTTCCACATCATTTACTTCCAATATTAAAATACAGTGAACTCATAGCCTGCCGTGGAGGTGCTACACTCCTGGCCATGAACATAAAAGTCTGTATCATAGAGCAGAGGTTTCTTAGCAGCTGCAAAAAAAACCCCCACTATTTCTGATCACCAGTGAAACACCCCTGATCTGTGTTCACCATGAAGCTAAGTGTGAGACGTGGTGGACTGAAGGAGATCTTTAGGATTTTACATATCCATTAAAAAAGTACTTCTCTCTATCAGCCCTTTCTTTTGCTACAGTTTAATTTCATCTGCCGTATCTCCAAGTGCCTCTTTCTCAGTAGCAAGGAAAGCAGGCTTCTGGGCCCCATGTGAAGGGGAGGAAAGGGAATTTGTCACAAGAACAGTTCTACCTCTCCTCTCTCAGCTTCTCATGGGGAGTTTGCGAGCAGATTAAAGAAGTGAATTGGTGTATATCACATGGCACCTATCCCAGACTTTAGGGGTACTACCAGAGGACTTAGAGCAATCGAGCATCATCATTGCAGAGGCAGCTGCACCTTACAATGTTCCATTAAAAACTGCTGCTGCAAAACACATAGCAAGCAAAGGACACTTGCCTAAGACCACAGATCAGAAATCATGGATACGCAGCATGACTTCAGGGCAGAGAATTAGAAAATGTCAAGACCTTCTTTTCTGAAGTAAATAAATATACTGGGAATGAGAGTATAGAGGAAATTTTCATTCTTGAACAATGAATCTTAAACTGATTTATCTCAAAAGTATGCCCCTTTGTGAGCTATATTGTCAAAAAATTGCAGATGGAAATCCAAGAAAATAAAACCTTGTCTCTTTCAAGTGGATTTAGAAAAGGCATCAAAGAAAGTTTTCCTGAACTTCATCGGAACAGTTTGGATATTTCCTCTGGACGTGGCAAACTGCAAGAGGTAAGGGACACTGTTGTGGGCTTTGGCCCAAACTCTTCTTTCATAGCCATGGCTACAACTGCAAGTATCTCCAGATGACCATGATCAAATAGGAAGGAAAGCATTGTCTCCACAACATGAGGCAGCCCTTTCAACAGCAAGTGCTGATAAAAGCAGTCTGCGTAGATTAGTCTGTTCACAAGCCAGAAGGTCCCTCTTTCTGTAGCTGCATCAGCAGAAAGAGGAAACTTAAACTCATACACTGCTGCAGCACAAGATCTTGAGGAGCTCCCCAGGCTGTTGTGCTGCTCCTCCTTTATTAATCAAGTCCGATTTCCTGGGACTTCTCCTGGAATAAGCTGTCCACAGACTATCAGCCATCTTGCTTAAGGAAATCAGAAGTACTGTTCTAACCCAGATGAAGGTCACTTTTTCTGATTGATCCCTCCTCTTTTGACTTCTTCATTAACAAATGAGTCAACAAATCCCTGAGCTTTGACATTCACTTTGTACATTCCACATTTCACTGTTCCCTACCTCCCTGCATCCCCTGCAGTGAAAGTGTGTCTCCTAAGTTCACTGCGCTGCCTTCCATTCCTTAGCATTTCTTGTGCTCCCTCTGCATAAGCAAGAGATCCTGTGAGAACAATTTCTCCAGAGGAGAAGCCAGAGAAAGAAGGACAAATAGTTTATTAACCAACAACGAGGCTCCAGGTACCACAGACGTAAGATTTGCCAAACCTCATAAGATCATTGATTTTATTTATTTCCCATTCTGTATCATGTATTATTTCAATCTCTCCAAGTGCAATAGCAATAAAATTGAAAAACATCCATGGAAACACTTCTAATTAACACAAGGTCAGAAAATGACATTAAAGACCTCCACAGCACACAAAGAAGAAAATCACCCAACACCTCCCTATACTGCCATTGTCTTCAGAAACAGTCTCGCCAAAGAGGCAGTCAGTGCAACTTGTCTTAAAGATCAGCAACCTTCCTCTGCATTTTAACAAGGGCATGGAACAAAATACCAGTATCTAGCACCTAGTGCCAAGATCACATCACTGGTAAACTACATGTACAAATCTGCAGATTTTAAGCTCAATTAACCTAGCTAATTCCAATCCAGACTGAGGCATAAAGCTACAATATACTCAGGATGCAAAGCCACAGAGGGCTCTGGAGAATAAATTCAGTACCTTCAGCTGCACCAGAAACACAAAAGGTAGGCCCACTACTGAAATAAAGATGTACCGTAGAGTAATCAAAGAGCATTAATCGATGAAATGGCTTCACCTTACTATGACTTTGGCACAGGCATCTGCACAGTGCTTTGTGGCACCCAGTAGCAAGAGAGAGAAAGACTGCAGCAAGAAGGGCATGAAACACAAAAAAGTAAAATCAAAACAAAGATGTTTTTAAACAGCTAGGGTCCTGTTTCTTGTTGTGACATGCTACTACCTGGAGGCCAGCCATCCAGGCACTTTTCACAGGCAAACTGGAACACTGTCTAGGGCTTTTTTGAGTCCTTGCAACCTCTTCCAGCCAAGCCTGTCTCCAAAATTACCAAAAAGATAACCCTCACACTCACATGGAGATCTTATCCCCAAACCAAGAGCCCTTGTGTAGATAAGCAATTACCTTAAACTACCCTGTAGCTGAAGGAAGCAGAGTGGAGGTGTTAGTAGAAGACGTGTGTCTGACTTAGCAACTGAACCCCTGTTATTACCACTTTCACAGCTTCCCTGTTCCCAAACCTAGGCTGAAACAGGTGAAGAAAATCAGAGGTCTTCAGCTCAGCTTCTGCACAGGCAACTCAATAACCACCTTCCCCTGCCAGGAAGACCTCTGGCAGGCTGGCAGATAATCTTAGAATCATCACAGAATCATAGAATGGTTTGGGTTGGAAGGGACCTCTAAAGCTCATCCAGTCCAATCCCCCTGCAATGAGCAAGGACATCCTCAACAAGATCAGGTTTCTCAGAGCCTTGTCAAGCCTCACCTTGAATATCTCCAAGGATGGGGCCTCAACTACCTCCCTGGGCAACTTGTTCCAGTGTTTCACTACTCTCATGGTAAAGAACTTGTTCCTAACATCCAATCTAAATCTGGGAGTTAAAGGGAGAGCTCACCTACTTTGAAAGACAGCTTAGAGTTGCTCATAGAAGGCTAGTAACCTGTCTCCTCCTCTTTCTGCAGAGGTGAGGGTGATGTCAGAAAATCCTTGAAGCCAGTTCCAGTTTCCAGAACTATGCTGCAGGTAGATAGTTGACTGGCCACATGGTAGTATTCAGGTCGCTGCTCTGCAAAGTGCTACAGAAATAGATGACCAGTAACAGCAAAATTCTAAGCAGAAATAACCTTGGTTTAGTTTCTTCCCCAAAATACGAGTTTGTAATCAAGGATGCAGTCCATCTGCTTTCAACACCTATCTCATGAAAGTTACTTATTTTAACCCTCCCACTTCCAGTCCCTTCTCTCTTTCCTTAGCTATCTTCGTGTTCTAGCTTTGCTGAGCTTTGCACCCGTATCCTGTCCAGCACTGTCGGGAGGGACAATGTTGGGAGAGTATGAAAAGACTTCCTGGGCATGCACACCTCACATGAAGAACTAGGCAAGGTCTGTCATCCCAGTCCACCAGAGGACAAAGATGGTGCTCAGGCTCCAGAAAGAGGAGATGGATCATAAAGTTCAGTACCAATTTTACAGCATCAGTATAACTAAAAATAGTCTGGTTTGCAGTTTCTGCAGTAAGGAAGTGGAGAGGAAGAGGGTACAAGGCAGCAAAAAGACACAAGCTTTGCATGACACTATAGGAGATGGCGTCCAGATGGCTTGTGAGAGGGGGCTTTCAATAACAGAACACCTCTCTTTTGCTTTAATTTTTAGAAGCCATCTTACAAAGTTGTGATGCTGTCTAAATATTCATCATTAATTCTTATATCTCATTCCAATAATTTCTGTGTTTTTTCCTGCCACACAGCAGCACCCATGCTCACCATACCCTTTATAAACCCTCAATAGGGAAAGAAATCACAGCTTCAGATTCATCCAAGATCTTCACCTTGAACTGGTAACCATCCCTAGCTATTTTCTCAGAGATTAAGGTTTGGTTATTCTCTCAGCATCTGCACAGCTTTGCATTTATCATCGCAGAAACTTCTGGAGTAGAGATGGTAATTTCCTCTGAAGGAGGTACACTGGCTAACAGTATGTTCTTTTTTTAATACCAGAATCATCTGGTTTGTGTTCCTGTCTTCCTCAAACACAGAAAAATATTGTTTTGAATATAAATGAGAGGAGGTCCCTGACATTGCTTCTTCTGCCGAAAATTTCAGAATAGTATTCAAAAATTTGAAAGCAAAAATCCAACATCAATTTGTACCCATTTGTAGCAATAAAAAAAACTCTGGAGTGTTGCCTTTCAAGCTTCTTAGCCTTCTCACTCACAAAAAGTTGCAGTGACTGAAGGAAAACAAGCATCTCATATGAAAAATGTATTTAAACTGAAATACTAAATTTTCACCAAAAGCCTTTCAAAGGATTTTCTGCAAGTTAACAAGTTGCTTTTGGGCAGAACCACTCAAAAAGATATGTTTGTGTATGTAGGCTTCTTTCCCAAGGTCTACACTTAAATATTGTAACACATCAGCATCAACAGCTCTTCAGATTACATATCACTGAGACAAGCCCCAATGAGCATGGTAGACAAATGAGTCAACCAGCGCTTCTTGCAGGATAAGTCACACTTTCATAATATGAATATCTTCATTATATCCCTTCTGCTACATTTCTTTAAATGAAATGATGCTAAGAGCTTGCCTTCTGGTAACAATTTACCAGTAGAAGCTATACCAAGTGACAAGTTCTCAGCTTGAAGTCTCTTGCTGACCTCCCATCATCCCTCCACTGCCTTTCACTTCACCTCTGCATAGGTGTTATTGTCTCAGAGACAGCAACTGAGGTGGGACACAGCACCCAGCACAAGGGCAGAAAGGTAGTACACAACTCAGGGGCTAGAGACATGGGCTTCATCTTCACCTTGCATCCTTGTCTGTTTACTGCAACTCTGGCTGCATTGTAGGCTAAATAACAGCAGCCCCCCGTAACACCCTTCTCCTGCCATTGGACTCTACAGAGAGGTTCAAGAGTCTCAAAGGCTCATTCTCTTGGTTGCCTCCACCCTTATGCTAGAACTGATATCCAACGTCTCTAAACTCTAGTTTTACTCACTGCTTCCCAGTTCTGCCCTCCATGGTTCTCACTGTGGCCTTTCACATGTGCCACTTAGTCTCTGAAGGTTTCTCTTAAACCATGTTCTGACCTCCACCTAGGTCCTCCTACTTGGCCCTTGAGCCTCTTCTTAAGACCTCCCTGCAGTGCCCTCTCCACTGCAGCAGTCCCCAGGGAATATGCTCACTTCTTAAGGGACAGGTCAGCACTGCAGCTGGCTCTGTGCTGCCAGGAGGAGTCTTGGCTGTGGACAAACAGCCTACACAGGACCTCTGGACTGCAGTGTCAACAGAGCAACCTCACTTCTGAAGTACATAGGAGACCTTGCTGGGATCCAGGTTTGTTCACACTTGAGCCTGCTGAGGTTGGTCTTTGCAGGTCCCCTCTGTATCAGAGGGTGCTTTTGAGCAGGTGTCTGGCTTTCAGCCACTCTGAATTGCTTCCTGGAGTAGTCAGTCTCACCACTGGTCACAGGTCAAACCTTGTAAGTTTTGCTTTCCTTTCCCCTATGGTCCCAAGCTCTAAGTCTGCTCAGCAGAAGTGGGCCATGCAGCACACCAGCTGCCAGTGAGGCTTTGTGTCAAGCTCCCCCTGTTCCATGTGTGCTTAGAGGTCCTGTCTTCCTCAACTTTCATCATCATCCTCCTCCTCACATAGCTAATGCACAAAAAAAAAAGGCAAAGATCCCCCTTTCTGGAGGAAGACCTGAAAACATCTAATCCTCTGCTTGTATTTCCTTCATTTCACATCCTAAATGAAATCACAGGGGACTTTTTTTCTCCCTTACCTACCCCTCTCACTGCCCTCTGTCAGAATTATTCAGCTCTCTGAAGCATTACCAGATATACTACGTAGGAAAGACACGGCAGAAGAAATTAAATAGTATTGTTAAGTATCTATAATTACCACAAGTCATTTTTTTCCACAGTGCAGCAATTTCAAATCTTTCACAGCACTCTCTTTGGAAAGCAGATGTTGACCATGTCAGCTGTGTGCTAAGAATGCATTTTCATGAGCTGCGCTTCTTGGAGTTTGGAAAGCGATGGTGGTGGTGGAGGGGGACACTCCTGGAAAATTCCATACGCACAAGCGCAAGGCAGGCAGCACAGAGACCCACCAGTCTCCTCAGCTTGTTAAGGGGTTTCTCAGCCCTCTCCCTCTGTCACGCACAAACTTGGCCCCCTACTCTCAAGTAGAAGGCAAAAGAATATTTCTTTCATGTTCCCTCTAGTAGGAGGGCAGACAGGACAGCTTAGGGGAGAGGGAGGATTTTCCACAGGGTGCTGTGCTGCTCACCCTCCAAAGCAACACAGTCAGATATGGAACAATGAAAATAATAAAAAAAAATCGATCATTGTCTCTCTGGCTAGTTCCCCTCCACCTCCCTCCTATTTGGTCTGTCCCATTCCATAATCAACAGTCACAGCAACCAGGTTCCCAGCATGTTCATCAGATAACTGTTCTGCATCTTCTAAAAGAACCCACTGATCCCCAATATTCAATCTAAATGCACTTCTGCTCTAACTCCTGCCTCCCCATTACTCTTTAATTACACTCATTTGTATTGTCCTAAAGAAGTCCTCCTTTTGCTTATTGATTATTCTTTCCAAACACTTGCAGAAAATTATTGTACTCCCTACCTGGCAAAAATATATACTTGAGAAAAATCTATCCTCAGCAACCAGGCAAGGGTCCAGTAAGACACAGGCTACCCAGAGAAAGCAAGTTTTAACTAAAGTTCAAGTACCATTGCACAGTAAACCACGGGAATACTTCTGAGTGTTTATTTGAGACAGGGGACTTCTTAATGGAGAAAGTCCTTACTGCAGATTTCACTAGACTGTACTCTTTTAATCTTTATTTGTAAGACGATGTCTCTGTTAGTTTCTGGCTGGAGCAAGGTGTCTGAGCAATGAGCAGGAAAATATATACACACACAGGACTTACTCTGGGACTAAACACAGGAAATAGAGCACGGATGAGAGCAACTGTTCAAACACAGACACACACAGATCTCTCTGGGTCTGTTCCTCAGCCATCCCAAAAGCCAAGACCTCAAATACCAGCCATCTGTAAGAAAAGGGACAAGACATGAAGCTGGTGGAAACTACAAATGCAGGTCAATCTATACACAGGAGAAGCTCAAGGAAAGCAGCTGTCCACGGGTAGCTTCTATCAGGGACCGAAAAGCTACAGAAATAAGATGCTGCCATAATCCCAGCAGTCTTTACAAAGCAAACATAATTAAATGCAGCAATACAAAGAACTCTGGCCTCAATGAAAATGAGCACACATCTAAGGAGGAAAGCAAATAGCTTCCACTTCTAAAAACGAACAAAAGCAAAGCGCTGGCCTGAAAGAAGTGACCTGAGCAATCCTGAATTCTTAAAACGCCCAAATGATACTCGAAGCAAACAGTTAAACTTGGTGTGCAGGAGCTGATCTCAGGCAGCAGACTGCAGAAGAAGGGACTCCATTATTCCCAGATCTCCCAGCTTGGATGGTGAGAATGCCACATAACACTGCTTAGATTGGAAAACTTTCAGTACACCTCTGCTTGTCCAGGGCTGCACACAAGGTAAGTTGATTTACCAGCCAACACTATTTCTTCTCAAAAACCACATGGTTACATAATTACAAGGTGTATCGACTGAGAGACCAAAAGGATCTGCAGCACCTACTAGCATTAACATCGTGGTGTGCACCCCATGTTATGTGATGGGACATAAGGTCCAACCTTGCATGCTCCAACACTAGCCAAAACAGTATTCTGATTAAGCTCTGCTAAAAATTATTTTTCAAAGCAAGATCTGAACAATGTAGAAAAAAAAAATATTCCTTCAATCTAAACCCAAGTTTCTTTGCTTTTTTAAATTTTCCAGTAATTAAACTTGTCCATTCAACACACATAAAAAAATCATATTCTTTATAAGGCACGATTAATAAAAGTGATGGAAATTTGGATCCAAACAAACATCTGCAAAGACACTTCAAGTACTCACTGGCAAAGGAGTTTTAATTAAAAAAGAAAAAATAAATTAAAAACAACTCCAAGTTCCGAGGACTAGACCTCTCTCCTAAGAGATGATGGAGACTGCAGTTTAAACCTCTGTTGTGAGTCAGACAGAAAGGATTTGAATACAGTTTTTCCATTACCTAGGAGTCTGTCCTCACTGTCTGGCTAACAAGGCTCTAGGATCTGGGGGAAGATGCTACCATCTCCTCCTCCATGTTGCCTCTGTGGTATCTAAAGGCTTTTGTTAGTCTACATGAAAACACCAAAATGTCAGTTTTCATTTACATCAATAAAACTTCCAAAATAAATCTTCCAAATCTGACCACAATTAATGTATGTTTTCATTGATCCCGAATTATGTTTTTTCACAGACTCGTTTGTTCCCCCCACCATATTTCTGAGGTTTGGGCATTATCATCTGGAAAGGGAAGGACACAGGCCCAGTCTGTAATGATCTGTGTCATTTTCCCAAAAAACAAACTTTGATGACAATATTGGCCAGAGTCCAATTAAAAATTCCTTGCTTTCTTCCATTTAAGATTCCTCTTTCCTACCCTACGCGGCTGTGCAGCACTGTTTTCCATCATTACACAGTCTAACCCCATTCTACCACACACGTGGCTGAATGTTACTCATAGTAAAATGTTGCCCGTATGTTAATTTTGCAAAGTGCTTAGGATCCTTCTTGAAAGAAAGAACAATAGAAATGTAAGTCATTATCATGTACAGAAACTGAGGAAATAAACCTAAGGGAAACAAGTACCAGAAACTGTCACACAAAATGCAGACCAAGTCGAAAGCTTAAACAGGAACAAGAAAAAGACTGTCAAACAATCTTACAGGCTTGCCACGGTGGGAGACGTTGCAGAATGTAGCTAGCCCAGCAGAAGGAAATCAAGTAAGCCTGGCAAACTGCTGACTCAGCAGAAGATAGCACAACCTCCAGCATGTTTTAGAAATAAACCCAAGTCAGTAAATGCCAGAGCCTTTCACAAGGAAGAAAGGCCAAAGAATAGTGACAGAAATTCAGACACCACTATGAGGCAATGAAAGAGTGAGTGCTGGGATCTAATGTTACCAAAGGCAGTCTGAAAAAATTATAGACTCGGGGAAAACACAGTTCAGGCAGAGGGAAAACAAACGATGCTGAACATATTGTACGCTCAAATCGATGACACTAAATGCATGCCAGAGTTCATGAGCAGCAAGAGTAACTCAAGCACACAGTAGCTCCAGTGGTAACCACAGTTTTAACACTGAGATACCTTTGAAAAGCAGCAGAGAAGTTAACACATAACAGTGCGGAGAAAACCACAGGGGAAAAGACTGTCCTGGTCTAGGAAAAAACACTGCCAAGATGCTGGTGTGCATCGAGGCAAGCCAACCACACACAATCAGGGTTCAAACCCAAAGCAAGCACTGTGCGACAACTGAAGTGATAACTGAGGTGACAACTGAGCACAGAAATGCTGGACAGAATCAACACCAGAGGAGAGAAATCAAGCCACAGACACAACAAATAAGTTATACTCATTGAAAAAAAAAAAAGCCTGAGCAATTTCATATTAAGGACAATTTATTTCAAATGCATTCAGAAGCAAATATGGCCAGACTTCTACTCGAGGAAAAGCAAACTGCCAAAACCCTAGCAAAAAAAAAGTGGGGAAGAGGAGGAGGAAAAGAAAGAAAAACAAAACCAAAAGAAAAAGGCAAAAGAAAGAAAAATGTACAGTCCTATGAATATGTAGATGAGAGCACAGCAGCACCTCCCTTCTCTCAAGCCCCATGGAAGGAAAAAAGAGCCTCCAGTTAATAATATTCAGGAAATGTAAAAATAGAAAACGCAAAGGATTCACTGGCCAAGCAAAGACATCGTCGACATGAGACAGAGTCTCAAGCAAATGCAACCGAACAGATGAAAACACAGCCTCAGGCACCAGGGGCACAGTCACTCACTGTGAGTCTCCTTCAGCAGAAGCTATGCTAGCACTTTCTCCAGACTCAGTTTGGTTGGCTGCTTCCTCTCTGCCCTCATCTCTTCACAAATTTCAAATCTTAAAGCCACCAAAATCCCCATGCTTTCCTCAGCTGTCTTTTCATTGCATAGTCCGGCCACCAAAAGTGATGGGAAATAAACTGTCTCTTTCAATGGCACCGGGATAACCTCTGTGCTTTCTGGCTCTTTCTGGCTGCTACAGACTCCCTGAAGTGACTTCCAGTATGTGGCTGGGGACAAAGTCGGGCAAAGTGAAGTTTGCTGTGCAGCTTATCCGTTTGGTGTTGTAGGACACTACCTGCCCATGTCACTCCTGAGGGGAGCACAGCTGGAGTAATTACTGTTGGGTTGGTAAATAATCCATCTGTAAATGGAGTTTGGAGAAAAAGTCATTCTTGTGCTCAGGCTGAAATCAGAGAAGAGGTTTGGCCTGAAGAGAGGGCAAGTGACAGGATTCTTAGAATGTCAGCATATATCACTTAGACTTTTCACAATGACACACTTTGCTTAAAAATGGCAACGCACAAAATCAAAGCTTCAGAAAATTTCATTTTCACATGACATTTTTCTATCAAAACTGTTCTATGTTACAAAATGTTTTTACAACATTTAAATGATCTGATTTTATTTTCTAGGTCTGAAAAATACTTTGTGTGGACTCAAAAAGAAATACGAATTTGCTTTCATCCACCAAAAATACAAAAAAAATCAGCTATGTTTCTTTTTTTTATTTCCAATCAAATCAACACCCCCATCTTGTTTCTTTGATGACATTGTGGACCGATCAGGGATGATAGGATGGATCCTCAACACTGCGTTGTGTTAGGAATATTTAATTACTGCATCCATGTTTGAAAGCTCATCTTCCCACAGCAGCTCAGCTATCACCTGAATTAAGATATGGATGTTTATTGTCGGCATGCTGGGATAACATTCCCACAGTCAATTAAATGCTTACGATGAAAGGGACATAGATATACAGTAATATCTGACATGCCACAGAAACCTCCAAGCTGGCAGCAAGCAGGAGGGCTTTTGACCAGAAGCAATGTAGCTCTGGCACTAGTGCATCAGACCTGCACTGAGAGGTGGTGCTACACCACAAGATGCAGCGTTACCACAGTTATTTAGGGTTCTCTATAAAGTTAAGATTATCCCCTTGGATGTTAAGAAGACCGGAAATTTCCCAGTAGCACTGGGTATTTTAGAGTTGTTGCACCTTTTCAGCTTCAGCTCTCCAAGCATGCAAAAAGCACCTTTACTGCTTTTTCCCAGCTGCCCTTTACTCTCTTCATGAGGACCCCATAAGCTTGCACAAAGCCAGTTATAATTCTCCACTGCCTATCAAAGCCTTCACAACAGTTAGGCAGTTGGTGTGTAAAGCCTGCTGCCTACCATGCTGACTAATGTTGTCGGATTGTTCCCTTGTACTCCCCCGTTGGTCCATCTGTACCCATCTGCTGCCTTTTGTCTTCTAATTAAAGTGTAACCACTTTGGGGTAGGAGCCACCTTTCTAGTTAACATTCACACAGCTTCCTGCTGAGCAGAGTCCCAAGTCCATGACTGGGTTCTGGAGACGGCAATGATGACGTGCAAGAGGTGACTGCAACTACATGCAGCAAGGGGGAATGGTAACCTCCTTTACTGTGTGGCGTGGGCAAGTCAGCTGAAAGAAAGTCCCATACCAGAGCTTTCATCCAGAATGCAACCAAGGCAAGAGCAGTCTTCTCCCATGGCGGGATGGTGTAATACACTGGACGTGGTCCTCAGGTTTGCCACGTTAAAGGAGTCAGGTTGGAAATTCACAGAATCACAGAATGTTAGGGATTGGAAGGGACCTCAAAGGATCATCAAGTCCAATCCCCCTGCCAGAGCAGGAACCTAAATGACATCACACAGAAAGGCATCCAGGCGGGTCTTGAATGTCTCCAGAGAAGGAGACTCCACAACCCCCCTGGGCAGCCTGTTCCAGTGCTCTGTCACCCTTACTGTAAAGAAGTTCCTTCTAAAGTTTAAGCGGAACCTCCTGTGTTCCAGCTTGCACCCATTACCCCTTGTCCTGTCATTGGGCATCACTGAGAAGAGCCTGGCTCCATCCTCGTGACATTCGCCCTTAACATATTTATAAACATTAATAAGGTCTCCCCTCAATCTCCTCTTCTCCAAGCTAAAGAGACCCAGCTCCCTCAGCCTTTCCTCATAAGGGAGATGCTCCACTCCCTTAATCATCTTGGTGGCTCTGTGCTGGACTCTCTCTAGCAGTTCCCTATCCTTCTTGAACTGTGGGGCCCAGAACTGGACACAATATTCCAGATGCGGCCTCACCAAGGCAGAGTAGAGGGGGAGGAGAACCTCTCTCGACCTACTAACCACACCCCTCCTAATGCACCCCAGGATGCCATTGGCCTTCCTGGCCACAAGGGCACAGTGCTGGCTCATGGTCATCCTGCTGTCCACCAGGACTCCCAGATCCCTTTCCCCTACACTGCTCTCCAACAGGTCTGTCCCCAGCCTATACTGGAACCTGGGGTTGTTCCTGCCCAAATGCAACACCCTACACTTGCCCTTGTTAGATTTCATTAAGTTTTTCTCTGCCCAGCTCTCCAGCCTGTCCAGGTCTCGCTGGATGGCAGCACAGCCTTCTGGCGTGTCAGCCACTCCTCCCAGCTTCGTATCATCAGCAGTAAAGGTCAGATGGCTAGTATCACCCTCATCAGCTACACCGGCACAGAAATGGCAGGAGGCATTCTAACTACAGCCTGGGTTTAATAAAGATCTCCAGATTTTCCAATATCTAATTTGCATTAGAGGACAAGGTCTCTCCAAGAAGCTGTCATTGTTTCGATGCAAGAATTCCCTCCGGTAGCCAAGGAGTAAGGCCTGGTGGAGAAGAGCCAGAATACTTTTTCTGCAGGCTCATGAATCATATAAATTCCAGCAAACAAAGTCAGGAACTACTTCAGCAAGAGGCAGAGAGAGCAAACAGCTGATGCTGACATAATTTACAGTGGTTAGGAGGAGACACCCAGCTAGTGTTCTCTTTGGTCAGAGATGGACTAGTTTATTATTGCAGCATGCAGTAATCTAATCTAATGGTCTGATACAATCAGTCAGCAAAGATGCCATTTGATCACCATGTCCACAAGATTTACTTCTTCAGAAAGATTGTTTCATTTATCGCCTGATAAGGAAATCTTTGTGTGGCACCTGCATCTGCCCTTCTCCTTACGAGTCAGTGTAAGATTAACATGGCCATAATTAGCCACAAATACACACAGTTACAACCTGAGCAACTGTGAGAAGCCAGGCCAAATCCTAACAGTAGATGCAGCATAGGTGCACAAATAAAGCCATCTGGTTGTCTGATGGAATCAGGGTCAGCAACTGAGCCATCAGATGTGACCTAGATCAAGTATCTAAGGGACATTCACTTGGGAGTGGGGTATCCATAAAATATGTATTCTTTGATGCAAGTCTGCTGTCTAATGAGAGACAAGGGATTCAGGAAATTGCAGTCTCTTAGAGAAATGTCCAGAAAGAACACTTTACAAATTAGGGGGAAGAGGCATTTACAGACTCCCATTCTAATTTCAGCCATGTGTGCTTAAACCCTGAATGGTTCATCTGCCCTAAGTGAAGCTATATCCTTCTAAAATCTGGTTCTATGGGAACAGAATCAGTCACTAACTCTGAGTAGGTTTAAATAAACTCCTATGCCATTTCTCCTCAGGGACAATGAGTCATAAATCCCCATGTACACAGGGAAATTAGCAAAACAAGATTGATTGGCAAAAACAATCCAATCTTGTCTCACCATAAAACGAGTCAGTGGGATAAAAAACATTTCCTATCTGAAGTCCCTGGACATGCCGTCAAGGTGCCCAAACTCCAGCAGAAGCTGACCAAAGGCAGGAACTTCCACCCCAGGGAGGCAAGCATTCCTGTGCATGCACGTGTAAGAGATCAGGAAGGCTTGCTCAAGTGGGCACCAGACAATACAGGGGGGAAATAATCTCAAACAATCTAGTCACTTTTCCAAAGGCAAGGGAGAGCCTTCAGAAAAGATACGTGGATTTGTACAGCTGCAGGTTTCACCTCACAACCCTACATTCTTGTTCCTCTCTGATTTTTAAAGAGCCTTCTTTAGAAAATTAAATAAATGAAGAAATCTAAATCATTCCTTCTGCTAGGAAATGTAACAGGTACGTGATTCATATCGGTTCTTCGTGGATTCATACTGTAGTGGATGCTAGTACCACATGGATCCTTACTTAAAGCCAAGAATACCGATCACATTTTTAGTTCTATTCTCCTCTCCCATTATTTCTGCCACTGGGACATTGAAGCACACAAAGAAATGAGAGTGAGTATTTCTCCTAACGCACAGAAAGACTGAAGGCTGCATCATTTTCAAAAGCTACATACTCTTCAGTGACTCTATGGTGTTCATCAGCCTTCCACAGCTGCAGAAGGTGACAAGTGCCTTCATAAGGGCTTTTGTTTTCAGCCATCCACAATAGCCTTCACACACCAACTGCCTGCTCATACAAAAGGTATGTGGTAAAAGCTTTCAGAAATCATGTCCTCAATGGACCAGGGTTGAAGTTTTTGCCGATCAGCCTGTCCATAATTCAGTTTTTCTTTCCTGTCAAAAATGTGGTCCCTTGTGAGGCACTTTTTGGGTTCATCTTGTTCATCTAATCACAGAAACGTAGGCTGGCAGAGAGCCACAAGAGATCATTTACTGCATCCACCAGCTCTGAGACATGACAAGATAGATTTAGACCCCATGCTGGTGGACATTTTTCTATGTGTCCTCCAGCAAATCAGCCTCACCAGCAAATGAGCCTTACCATGTCTCATCATGCTAACAATTAGACAGCTCCCTACATATCTAACCAAAATATTTTTGCTTGAAAAATGAGCAAGATTTCTTCTTCTTTCTGCTTACTGTGGACATGAAAGGCAGCTGACCACAATGTCCTGTTTTTCAACAGTGATTCAGATGTCCAAAAACTTATCTTGTTCTCCTTCCTTGTTTTTTTTTATTTTTACATAATACAAACTTTATTTTTCCAGTTTTCTTTTCTAAATCCTTCTTTCCTTTCTGTAATTCCTTCTCGCATCTCGAGGCAACCTTTCCCAAGCATGGATGGAAATGACAGTGCTCTGTCTCAAGCAGAGGACAGCATCACACAAGCTTGCTAACTCACCTTATGTGGACTATGATTGAGGCTAAACACGTCGCTGAAAGCCCATGCAGCAGAGAGTGGTGGGACCATTTTTCACTCTGTTTCAGCATTGGGGAGTACTAGGAGTCTACAGTCACTGTGGCAGCTGCCAGCATGTCACAGCAAATGGCCACATTCCCAAGGAGCAACAATGTGTGCAATGTCGTAGGAGAACAGGCTAAGAGCAGCCTGTCCATAAATTGGTAATCACAGGCACACTGATGGCTGGAGGAAGCAGAACAGATGCTGTTAATTGATTTTCAAGAGTTCAAAAGTCAAACAGTGATAATTATAGGAATAGCAGCGGGCAAACATTTTATCTGTTGAGAGGGGTGAGGGTTGATAGGGGCAAAGGATTAACACATGAAGCAGGGAGGATGAATCTTTCAGCGTAAGTTTCTGATCTGTCCCCCTCTAAGATGACTTGTAGTGGTATCTTGACCAAACCCATCACCTGGGGCTTTGTTCATCCAGCCAGGAGTAGGAGTTACTGGAGCATGTATGGTATGAGATGCATTAGGAAGTGTGCAATCAAAGGGCTCTGTAGGGGAGCACGAGAGGTTGCTGTCATGATCCACATGGAAAGGTACTCTGAATCCCCAGTGACACACGTAAGGGAAAAGAGAGCAAAAGTGAGAGGTTGAGAACAACCTAGTGGTAGAAGTGATGCAAAATTCACTAGAAATTAAAGAGAAAAAAATTCCAAAGAGGGCCTCAGGAAGAGTAACATTTGTGTCATCCCCAGGTTTGCTGGGGGAAAGCGAGGCAGCAGACAGCAGGAGCTGGGGAGCTAATGAAACGGGACTGCTGTGCCTTGCCTCAGCAGAAAAGGTGGATGTGAGCAAGAGCTGGAGAGCAGCACTTGCCAGCTCTCACAAAGGTATCATGAACTCAGAAATAAGTTCACATCATATTGTAAGATTATAGGGCAGCAGAGGAGAAAGGCAATCTGTAAAGTAAAGGCTTTAGGAAAACTCCCACACAAAACATCACAACCTACAGACAGAAAACTTAGTGTAGCACTGATCTTCTGGCTCACCTTGCGAGACCTCCGGACCCAGATCATCACTATACCGAGGCAGGGCCCTTCATGGGGCACAAGGGTGGATCTCCTTCCCCACCTCCATCTGTGTACAACAGGGACATCTAGGCACCCAAAACACACCTATGGCTGGCTGGCCATTGAAGCAAAAAGCTCTACTAAGTAGCTAATTATAAGGTAGTGAGGTAAGACATGCAGGCTGTTGCCCCAAAGGAGCAAAGAACAGAGAAGTGAATGAAATGCAGCACATTGGCTTATCACAAGAGGAATTGTTACTCATGGCTACAAGAGCAGAAGAGCTCAGATTGCTATTGCTTTCCAGAAAGTGGTTGTTCTATATGTTCTTTTATGATTATCAGCCCTAGGAGGCTTCAGTCCGTCTGAAGAAGGTAAGAGGAGATTTATCATCATCAGAATCTGGGGACAACTGTAGCTCTTCTGGAAAATGGATTCCTGTTCTGAAAGAACTGGTGAGGTTTTGAAGATATTTCTTCCCAAATTGGGATGAAAACTCAAAATATCAAAAAATTTCACACTCCTGAAATCCTGAAACAGTTCTGTCGCTGTCTGCATCGGAAAATGGAAGGCTTCACACCTGTTTTAAAACATTTCTTTATATATATACACCCCATAAGATCTACTCCTCACAAGCTATTTGCCATCTTTCAAGAATCAACTGCACCAAACTATACAGAGCAGCAAACTGTGTCACTAATTCCAGAGGAAACTAATCAAAATGATCAGAAGACTAGAAAACATGACCTACTAGGAGAAACTGAACAAATTCTTGTTTAATCTACAACAGAGGCGACTGGGAGACAACATGTAGAAGCCTTCAAACATACACAGGGAAGATAAAAAGAGGAAGAGAATAAACAGTTCTCTATGTCCACTAGGGAGATGCCAAGTAGTAATGGGCTTAAACTGCAGTCCGGGAAATCTAGGTTAGACATTAGAAAAACTTTCCAGGATAAGGAGAAAGAAGCAATAGAACAGATTGCTTCAGGATTTCATGGAGTTTCTAGCATTGAAAGACTGTCAGAACAGGTGAGACCAACATCTGTCAGGAATAATTTCCATCTAGTTGATCCCTTCCTTGGGTACAGGGAGGGATTAAATGACCTCTTGATGTTCCTTCCAGGCACAGCGTCTGATTATGGATAAAAGTGTGCAGTGATGTAATTAAAGACTGAGCTATAGTGAATGCACACAAGTGGACTGAATCAGTGCTTCCCATGCAGCCTTTCATCTCTCATCTCCTACTGTTTGAGTATTTGACTTGGAAACTCTCCTGTGCTTTTTTCTTCTATATATTGCCTAGAAATTGCCAGGATGAAGCACCTTGATAATTTAGCAAAAAAAACAGTGAGATTTTGGATAATTTTACACTGTAAAGAATTGCACTTACAAAGGTATTGGGATTGTGTGCTAATAATATATGAATAATTTATGGTTTGTACTGTGGCATTGCCTGGGAGCTGCTGTTAAAGGCCAGCATTCTGCTTTGCCTGACTCTGCAAACACAAAAAAAAATATGAGCTTTGCCACAAAGAGCTCTGTTTCACCCCTATGTTTTAATGTTTGCATTTCCACTGAATTGAGAAAATTAAGAAAGAGAGTATGAGATTACAAGTAAGAGAAGTACTTGTCTGTGATCACGGCATGTTGCAGATGACTTCTGTGTTTTCCAGGAAGAACCTTCTACTGTAAAATTCAAACAGCTCAGAGTTTGATTATAATAATCTGATCTTCCCACTGAGAGACACACTCACTTCAAGGTAAAACATTTGTGTTCAGGAAGGATTACGGGCTTTTCATACTACTAATACCATAGTTCATCATAGTATCATTTGAATCTAGCCCCAGCTCCTACAAAATGAAGAACTGTTCTGGTTTAATGGATGTCAAATAGTCTCCACAGACAGCAAGGCTCAGGCAGGTCCCAAGTCTAACCCCAACATTCCAGTATCCCTTCCACTAATTGTTTGGTTCATCTGAGAGATCACAGATATGCTCTTAGACACTGAACAACCCCTCTTACCACTCATGGAAGCCCCCAAACCCTCCCTGAGTTTGTGACAGGATGATGCATGTGACAAGCAAGATGAAAAATGGACTGCATTTAGCTGTGCCTCCCCAGAGCCTGCAAAGCAACAGATTCCCCACAGCCAGCCCTGCTAATAATCCCTAGCAGGATTCATGCTGTTACTGCCTTATTCTCCTGCTCTGACAATTGAGTTTTCCTCTGTGAGAACAAATTTGGTGCTAGCTAAGAACAAATCCTCCTGGACTTTGTCTGGTGGGCTTTAGTGAAGTTGCATGATGGGCAGAGCCTGATGTGAGGTCTCTGTAGCCTGAGCCTTGCCTTCCCATCCCCTGTGCAATATCCAGCTAGTCTGCCTTCAAACATATCCAAGAGTCGTCCATACAAGCTGATGCCATACTATATGTTTCCTCACACTCCTGTCCCACTGAGATCTCTGCTGACTTTCCCAAATCATACACTCTCATCTGGTCTACACAGTGCCAAGACCATGAGGTAGATGGGTCTTCCTGGAAACCAGGCACAAGCTGAGGCCTTTCACCCTCTCTCCAAACTCCTGCAACTACTGGGAGACCTTAGTGCCTGCCAGGCACTAATGCAATGGTTCTTCTGCCTCCTTCAAAAGTTGCTCCTCCAGCCCTCTTCTGAATGCATTTCTGACAACTCCCTATTTCATTCTCTTTTCCCCATGAATCTCTTACTGGCTTTAGCCATGCAGGCCACTTACAAGTCCATGCAGAGAACAAGTAGCCAAGGAGAGAAGGATTTCTGTGCCTGGTAGGGCAAGGGAGCATTTTTCTAAGCCATACACATCATCACATCCAGACCAAGCTCTGCTTCATATCTACTGAGTGCTCTGCTGAATTCTTCTTGCTTTTACTCTGACTTCTCACCCCCCTCACTTTTTTATATTTTACTTTCTTAGCCTGCAAACTACCCTCTATATTTCAATTCAAACCCTTTGGGAGTGCTTGTTCTGAGCCTGGACCACTCACATTTTTGTGGGAGGTGAAATGAACCAAAGTTTTGCACTAACACAGAAATCCACACCATTTCTAAAACGGTGCTTTGGGTTACATGCAAATTATTCAGAAATATGCAAAATTATATATTTGAACAACTTGATATGATCTCAAGTACACATTCTACTTAATGCACCATTCCATTGCAAATGACACTGGCCAGATATATCATCATGCACAGTTAACACTGGCATATATTACTAAGTGCAGCTGTAGCTCAGTCACAGTCATTTAGCATACAGAACTTCACTGCCTCCAAGCCATGCAGAGAAATATTTTCTGTCTCTGCCATTGAAACCCATAGCATAGAGAAGGTCTCTGCTCTGAAAGGCAGGAAAACTTATGTTCAGAGTTTATGGAAGGAAAGCTGATGAATTTTTTATGCACACTAATGGAAGAATGTAATGACATCCTGCATGGAAAAGACAGCAGCCTGGGTATCAGAGATACCAGTGGTCCAGGATGCAAGGAGGAGATTGTCGGTCCTTGATAAGAAGTACAGGAAGGTGGGGGGTTTATTTGCCTGGAGCCTTCTTCCGTCCTCCTCCCTGACAGTTTGAGAATTACCAAACATGTCCTACCCTCTCCCACTTCCTCTCTTTGGTCAGAAGGATGATCACCAACTTGGGATGCATCTGGTATCCATCTTCACTGAATGACAAATTCCTGCCTTCAAAGGTGACATTGATCAGGTACCTGCAGGACACAGAAAAGAGCAACGAGAACGTTAATGCTTGGGAACCAAACCCAAAACAAGAGCCTGCCTCCCCCCTGCAATTTACACTCGTAGGAGTACAGTGCAAACAGTGACAAATCTAAGAGGAAGCAGGTGGGAGAAACAGGACAATTACTCCAAGAAATGGGACAATCAGGCAAGGCAAGGCAATTGTCCCCATTTTGTGACTGGATAGGGAAGTGATGTCCCACATTAGCTCTCAATGAATTCCTGAAAGCACGCTTAAAAGTCACAAGCACACACATGTGCCCACAGTCCTTAATTTCCCCTTATCACAAAGGGCAGAGGGATCCACAGCAATTAGCCATGTAAACATACTCCACGGCCTACAATTTGCTCACTCTCCAAAGAGGATTTCATGTGTCATTTGAGGATAACAATAACCTACAGGTAAAGCAGTGGAGACAGCCTCCCCCTAGCCCAAACACTGAGGCAACGATAAGGGAAGCTGCAGAGAGCAGAGTAAGGAGCAGCACACTTGCGAGAAGCTCCAACCCTATGAAAGCCAGCGTGCCTCACAGAGCCCAAAGCAATCATCTGAAGCTGCTTAGGAACAGGGACAGTGGATGTTGAGATAGCCCAGTGAAAGTCCTTTTCCCTAGGGCCAGAGTCATGCCTTATACCCAGCAAGATCAAACTAAAGGGTGATCATCCCTGCAAATCGCCACAGCCAACATTAATGATTTTCTTTGTCTGGAAAGGCCCTGTCACTTCTGCACAAGGCACCTCCCTTTGGGGCATCTCATGTCAGCTGTACAAATGGACTATTAAACAGTCCAGGCTTCAATCTTATTTATCCTAAGGCCTCTTCACTCAGCTCTGGCAATGGGGAAGAACTTTTAGTGGACCGAGATTACAGCTACACTCATTTCAAGGCCTTGCTGCATCGTGAGAGCACGTTAAAGCGGTGTTGTTTGTAAACGAGAATCAAGTCTATTGTTTTCTTAGCTGTCAAACTGTCCAGAATGACACTGTGGGGAAGAGTAGGAGGCAAATACACATTTCACAGTTCAGTGGTTTATATGACATCTTCGTGGCATTCTGACGATTTCGCCTGTTCATATATTTCACTTCAGTTCACAGTACTGTTGCATGAAGTAGATTTTGCCTTTATACACCTGCTCTGGCACCAGTAGCATCACATCACTGTGAGAGGCAGAGGGCACCAAGCTGCCCGCAGGGCTAGCCCCAGGACTTTGCCTTCCCATGCTTTGCCCAGTTCTCCTATAAATTACGCAAGCAAAATTTCCTTTACAGACATGAGAGATTCTTCTGCTCTATTACACCATGACACTGGGAAATATTTCTTGATATTCAGCGTAAGTTTATCTCTTCTGAACTTGATTTGAACTAATTTCAAGAAAAAAAGAAAAAAAGAAAAAAAATCTGTTCTTTCAGTGGATTCACACTTTCGCACTATCTGCACAGAGAACTCCCTGCTAATTTAATGAAAGCACTGGTAACAGGGAAACTTCTTCAAACAAATAAAAAAGCAGGTCATGATTTTAACTTTCTTCTTCCTCCAAACATCTTTGTCCTAACTCCATTAATCAACCAAACTCATCCACTAATTCCCCATTACTAAGTGCAATCAGCAATTATGTTCTAACCGAAATTCCACACTTGCTCCATGTTGCTGCAGGGGACATGCATACCATAGGAAACACAGACACAAGGGAGCCCAGCATGTAACGTTAGCAACAGGATGATTTTCAAGGGCATACTATTTGTTATTTTCCAAAGGCTAGCCCAAACACTGAGAGAACCCCAAAACATCAGCTGCATGGAAAATCTTAGCCACATAATTGTTAGCAACGTCATAAAACGTCCCATGTCAGCTTTTTCTGGAATTTCTTTCCTGGCTGTTTGCATTGCTCTAGAATACTGAGCAATATCAGCCACAGCCCATCATGTACAGCCTACCAAACCTACATTAAGGCTCTGATGGCGAGAAAGACTTTCCAGTCGACCAAGATTACATCTACACCCGTATCATGACTTCTCTGTGCTGGCCATCACAGCAAAGAAAGAATAAGGCTCCTGATGGGAGCTGCACCTTTATATGTCAGTAATTAGAAAGCAGTGACATCATCTAATTAAACAGCCAGCAATATTAAACAGTTCTTAGCCCTCTTTCCTCTCCCACTCAAGGATGATGCCACTAAGGGAATCTCCCTTGCACATCCTGACAAGAAGAGTTCACAGAAATCAGCAACAGATATGACACAAGAAGGTGTCATTTCTGTTCATTTTCCATGGGAAAGATTAGAACCACTAATAATAATCAAGGAGGGATCATCAGTGGCTCCAATCCTTGGAGCTGCCTTGAGATTTACACTTAAAGCAGCACTAAAATCCCTCACTTTGCACCTTAATGACTGAAATTAGTCTCCAAATTTGGCACAATAACTCTTCAGAGGATTTTCTCTCGCGCCCATTATCAACATGTTTAGGAAAGTCTGCAGGAGTGCAGAAGAAGCAACTCCTCCCACAGCTTTCCCTGCACTCCTACGACTTGCTAGGTCCCATCACCTACACAGGGATGCAGGGCAAGCACGGCGTATGGGGAGCTGCAGGGCTTCTCGGGGTGCGCTGAGAAAAGGGCCACCTGCGTGACAACGCATCAGGGCCTGAAGGACTCCCTGGCAGGCCAAGGCAGCAGCGTGCTGCAAGGCAGCCACACTCGAGTGGCTCTGCCCTCCATCACTACTGCAGCAAGAGTCATCCCCTTCGGCAGCAGCCACGCTGCCTGGTACACCAGCACTACTGCTGCCTGCTCTGGCCAGGGGGATTTGTTTCATCTCCACAGCCTGTGCACAGACTCCAGTCCCCAAACAGGCTACCCGGGGGCTGGGAGACTCCCTGGCATGTCTGCACAGAGCCACCAGCTGCAACAGGGGCACAATGTGAGTGCAGCAGGCTGTGCATGCAGCTAAGGTAACCCAAGGTGAGGTAACCCAAGATGAAACTCTGCCTGTAAAGGGCTTAATCCATGATTCCTTGGATGTTTTGAACTCCAAGATGAAGAGAAAAAGAGAAAGGGGGCATGGGGAGCAGACACAGGCAATTTGATTTCATTTGCTAGAAACATCTTTCAGCAAAAATATTTGCTTATATGGGCATTTTTGGAGCCAAATACAAGCATAGAGGTGTTGAGCCCTGCCTGAGCCTGGTAAAGATACAGCAGTCACAACACCCAAACTGAGACAAGTAGGACCAAGACATACATGACCCTGTGGAAAGAGGCTGACTTTGTGGGCCCCATGGTACAGACAAGCAGGCAGAAACAAAGAAGGAAGGGACGTGTCCTTGGGCACAAAGCAAATCAGACTCGAGGGGACTCAGCTCCCTATCCTGTGCACTAACCATTAGGTAACATCACTCACCCTAGATGTGAGGCTGTCAGCCCTGCAAGCTAATGAAGAATGTTCCAAAGGCTGGTTGGCATAGGAAATAGAGCATTAAAACCGCATCAAGATGGTCAATTTAGGACCAGTAGAGAGATGATGACATTTTGAATGGTTTCAGCTAGTGATGGCAAAAAGATTTGAGAGGCAAATGTGGCTAACAGAGAGAGTTTGTGGGGCAACAGGGAGGGTGTTAACTGAGGTTTTTCTCTGCCCCAGAGACAGCTCTGAAGGAGACATTGTTGAAATCAGCACTAACGACTCCTACTTCTGCCTCCAGTGCCTTGCTGGGAATCAGCTCCTGCTGAACCTGCTGACTGGGTGGGCAAATTTGGACATTGCCCCTGTTCAGTCCATCTTAGTCCCTGCCTCACACGTGTACGCGCACACACACATACACACTCCCCTGTGCCCTGTCAGTACTTGTCATGCTCCAATGAGACAAGCAGTCTGTCTGAAATGGCGTGATTATCCTAACATCAACCGCTTCCCTGAATAAGACAGGCCATATAAATAAAACAGCCTCTCCACTGTCAGCATCAGGGAGTCATCTCAGCAGGGAAAAATAGGGTGTAGATGGACAATGGGGAAATAAAGGCTATGGGATATCTGCCAGGGAGGTTTTGCAGGGTAAAAGGCAGATGGAGTGCAATGCAGGATAAGGCGATGGAGCCACCATCAGCCTCTTTGGAAACTCACTGTAATGTGAAACACTGAGAACAAATGTAACACCAGTAAGGTGAAGGTGCAGAAAGGCCTTTACCCCACAGAATCTGCATGGTGAAATAGCCTTTTTGTTTCCCTGAGAAACAGCATTGAAAACCAGCCAGCTGGAGGTACCAGGGACAGGCATAGCTGCGTGCCCAGACCTACTTCATGCCCAAGAAAAAGCAAAGATGAGCATGTTACTGCATTTCAGCACAAGTGCCCACAGCTCCAAATCATGTTCCCTCTCTCAGCACCAGCAAGACCTACCCAGTCTAGGTTGATAAAATAAGCTTGGCAGAATGCATCAGTCTTGCCCTGCAGCAGCTCCTGCCCTCCCTGCGTGCCTGCTTCTGAGTGAGGATAGACAGATAGAAAAGTGGTTGGACTCAATGTGCAGGGAAAAGAGAGTTTAGGACCAATGTATTTATCTACAAATGGGAATTCTTACCTTGATGTGGTAAGTGGTTGACAAATATAGATTTAACCATTGCTAACTGTGCTGTTAATAGCTTCTGCTCTCATCCAAGAGACTGAAACAGTACAGATCATTTTTTAATGAAAAAACTGCAAGTGATCCCTTCGACTTCTGATTTAAATCTCCATTCTCCAAATCCATGGAAAGCTTAAAATAATACAGATTTTTTTCTCCATACCATTGTTCAACACTTCCATGGCTGCTTCTGCCTCAGAAGATAGCCAACACATGCGCAACAGCCATTCACACCCAGCTGTGAGTGCATTAAGTCTATTGAGATAAGGTAGTCTCCAGCGGATATCAAATCCAATTGCTCACCCCCAAAAAGGTGAGAACAGACTCTGCCTGGGCATTCAATCAAACTTCCCCACGGCTGGCACTGACCCTGGCAGAGTCTTTCAGAGGCTCTCCCATTACTCACTGCCCTGTGCCTCCCGCGCTGCCTTGCTCTGTTGCAGTGCCGGTGGCTTGTGGAGTTGTGAAAGGCGGGCACATCTGGCTGTGGCTGTGTCACATCTGTCCAGTGTCGGCTACGATTTACAATGAAAGGATTCCACGCAAAGGGCAGGAGTGCAGCTGATTTTACATAATATGGTGCATGGACTCTGTTTCTTTTGCTATCATAAAAAGCAAAACCAAAACAAGATAGGAAAAAAATAGAAGCAACCATTGACTAGGAAAATTAAATCTTAAAGGAACAGCATCTCACTCTCCATTTACTCCTTTCACTGTCAGCATGACCACTGGATCTGGGGAGATTCATTGCAAGAAAGAAAACAAGTGTAGAAAAAAGACGAACCAAATTCCAAATTCTGCAGGCATCCAACACTAGAAAAGCTGTCCAGGCTACAGCCATTTTACACTACTAGGAACCAAGCTGACTAGCAGGCAGCTGGGAGAGAAATACCCAGAACTCAAGGTTGTCTTCATTACACAAAGAGGTTAAGAGAGCATCTAGATTAGAAAACATCCCTCAGGATACAAGATAACAGAGATATAAGACATTAATTTGGTTTTTCCCTGCCGTCCACACCTTTTTAAAAGACAACAGGGCATATACTGGGCCAGAATAAATCAGTGATATTCAGCTGACATCCATGAAGCAATACCGTATGATCTGGTGAAATTCTGGCCCTCACCTCAAGGAAGATTAATTTTCTTAGTGTTTGATCCTGACCTGTGAAATACCCATTTCTGGTGGAAGACAAATTTTTACTATCTGTCCTTGATGTTTCTCCACCATATTGAGCAAAGCTGTGTTGAAAACAACGTGCACGTGTGCTGAGACTTCGAAGTGAAAGCTCCTATATACAGTGCAAGAATGAATCTTTTCCATCACTCCCTCTCTTTATCATAAAAAAAAAAAAATGGTACTTTCACTTCATTCCCATCTCTTCTATTTATCTACCATGAATTTGTCATTTCAGAAAGACTCCGAGCTGACAGTTCCTGGGGACTGAGGATATATCTATCCTTAGAGTACATAGGGAGCCAGGGCAATGGCAGGGCTGCTTTCCTACATGCATTGCTTGATCCTAATGAGATGGGACCATTCCTGAGAACGAGAAGTGAAGCTCACTTTCTATGGCCTGTGCAGTCCCCAGTCTCCCTCCTAAAAATGTAAGAGGAAACTCAAGCATCGCAGCACAGGGTTTTACAGCAATGATAGATATCTGTCAGGAAGCAGACAGACAGGGGGACTCATTGTGCAAGGTCACCAAAATACCCCTCAATGGGGAACATGGAGTCAGCTCCAGCCTAGTGCAGAAATGACAGTAATACCACTTAGGAAAAAGGCTGCTGTCCAACTATTTTAGTGAGCTTCAGAGTTTCCACAGTAACTTTTTCTTCTATGTACATAACACCTGATCTCCCATTAGATTTTCATCCTATTTACTCATTGCCTTTGATAGAAAGGGGGAAAGAGGTGCTGTCATTCAGGTCTAGCGGTATTTTGCACTCCCTTTTCCAGGGTGGTGCTGACAGTACCAAGGCCAGACTGAGAGAGGTAGGTCACTTGTAGGAAACAGATATACATTAGGATAAAGTGACCTGTTTATGGAAAAAAAAGAGCAGGACAAATCTTCATTTTGCCCCATCATCTGCTATGTCGGTCACAGCAATATCTTGAAAACTCAACGAAAGCCAATTTTTTCTCGCACACATCCTGACTGACCTATTTTCATAACTGCCAGAGCCAGGAAAAATTACCTATCAAAACCACTTTTTAAATGGGAAAGGAGGATTAAGAACTTGGCAACAACATTTTCTCATGAGGAGGTCAACATTTTGTCAGAAAGAGAATCATAACATCTAAAAACTGTAATGACATTGGACAAAAAAAAATGAAGTTTCTGGCATGGTCATGCTCCCACAGTCTGGTCTGTTGTGTGACATCTTCTGCCCTTTCTTTTATCGACAAGAGCCCAAATTAAAATACATCTGTAATGTGCCACTCTTAAAGAGTGCTACAGGAACATCAGCACCTCAACATGAGAAGGGATATCACTGGAGATTTAGTTCGTTCAAGTTTCATGAATGAGAAACAAGAACATAAAATTCCCATGCTCCTAATCACAAGAGACAGCAAATAGGATTTCCATGACAAAATATTCAATTTCAAACTCACAATACTTGATTTACAACTTTTCTTTCAAAATTATCTCTTTTGCTGTGAAAATGACACAGTCCTAAGTAGCTTGAGAATATACCTCTACACCTTCTGGCCTTATTGGAAATAAAACAGAAACAAGGAAAAAAGTTTAAGAGCATACTCTGGTTAAAGCTGGAAATATCTATAAATCTCAAAGGAAATCAGTCTATTCTCAGAAAGTTTTTTTTTATCCAAAAAGCTTTGATGAAAACAAATATACTTCTGAACTGACTCACCAAACCTTTAAGTAATAGAAAATGGCTAATAGAAAAATGGCTTTAAGGTCAAAATTGTACAGTGACTGAATAAAATAAAAGCTAAATGTTCAGTCCAAAATTAGATCAAGCTGCAAAGCTTTACTGAGTTAATACATTCCTGACAATTACGTTTTTAAAGTATTTTTTTTATTGCTACATCTTTCCATCCTTCCTTATTCATTAGGAACAGATAATGTATCACTTTTCTCCAAAGTAAAACTAGTCTTCAAGGTATTCCTCCCTTTTGAAAGGATTAAAAATCTGCTTACGTGGGACAGTAAAAAGCATGGAAAATTACATTTCTCGGAACAGTTGACAACAGGTCATAATTAGGTCTTGGCATCCACCTAACAGGTCACTGATGGAAGCCATACAACTAGGAACAGGCAAATACTGAAAGGTTAAGTGATGTCCTTCAGATCTGTTTATCTGTCTTAGGGCACAGTCATACAAACATTGATAGGGCGAGCAGTCACAGAGCAGAAGTCAAATGAGGCTCTTCACAGTGATTTTTCACCCAGGATGATATTTTTCAAACTCTGTCAATTTACAGAGCTGTAAAAAATATTTCAGTTGAACTACCATCCCCATACAGTGAATTCAGTCCCACTAACAGCCACCTTATTTTTCTTAATCATTTCTGCACATGGCTTTGAAATCTCCCACAGACCTGCATGGCTGCGGACCACAGCTGAAAACAATTGGTGGAGTAGATGTGCATGTCAACAGCCCCTTTGGTCTTTGGAAGGTGACTGGTGTGCTGGGAGTCAGCCATCAGAGCACCTCAGTATTTACCCAGAGGTCATCCCCATTTCTGTCCTGGAAGATAAGACCAGCAAGCAAGGAAGTACAAATCTGCCAGAAATGTCCCTCTCACCACTGCCAGAAGCCACACAAGGCTAAACCAGCTGGAGAGACTGAAAAAAAATCCCTTTATTACATTCCCTGAAACAGCTGACTAACTTAACTTTTTCAACCCTCCAAGAAACCACAAGCGATTTGGGGGTTATCAACGTTTATCAAGTGTTGAAAGCATTCACGAATTTGAAGGGCAGTGAATTCACTGCCTCACGCTCAAAGAGGAAGATTCATTGCTCGCGGGGAGACTCAGTCCAAAAAGTGACTGGATTTTCCTGGGTCTGTAGCAGTTCAGCCAAGACGGCACCCTATCACCTTCTTCCTTATCACATCTCCAGGGGGGAATCGATTAAAACAAACAAACAATCACTCCTGTCAGTAACTGTGTGGGGGTCTGGAGGCTGCTTCTCCTTTGCCAGAGGAGCATCTCTCTCTCAGCTGCTGCTCCTTCTCCCTTCTCCCTCTTTCTCTTCCTCCATGGGTTGATGTTTCCATGGAAACTTGTTCTTTAGTGCCACTGAAATTACATTGCATTTAAAGCATTAACCCTTCCTCAGGCAAGGAAGATCTCAGAACAATTAGGATTCTTTTTATTATTTTTGTTCCCCCTCCCCTTTAAACTTCCTTGTGATTTTTTTCCCTTGCAGCATTAGGAAAACTCGCTCTTCCCAAGAAGATCTTCCAGGTAGATTTATTGGAGGGGCACAGGTTATATCACTAGTGGGGTAATGTCTAATTTAAGATTTCTTTTCTCTTTTTTTTTTTTTCTACACAAAACCATTAATGTATTTCTCTCCACACTATATGCAAACAGAAAAAATGCCACAGCAGCAAAGAAAGTGAAGACTGAGATAGAAGAAGCAAGCAAGCCACGAGCTAGGACATATGCAGAACACAGCTTCATCTAGTACCAGAGCTGAACCCCTTATAGCCCCACAATAAGCAGCAGCTTCTTCATTGCAAAGTGCCATAATTGCAGACCTCACCACTCCTCTTTGAGCCTGCATCCTCTTGCTCTTCACAACCATGTCTTATCTTCACTTGCAGTTAGCACTCCAAATGCTACTGTACTACTTGCTGCAATCAGTACCCTGCTCACCATCAGCATCCTTCCCCATGATGCTGCTGCTTCTCCACCCAAACTGCCATCTCTGTCATCCTTCCTATTGCCTCTCTATAATCATCATCTTCAGTAGAACTTCCAACACAGCCCTTGCTGGGGCACTGTCGCTTTAAAGGCAGTTAGCACAATCTCACGATTACAGGCACTTTCTGTACCCCCACTGTGGGCCAACAAGGCCCTGAAAGCTTAAATGTTCCCATCCAGGTCCTTCCTGGACTCCAGGTTTCAACTCGAAGATTATTCTACAAATCCTCAGCCTTTGCTTATTCTCACTCCTGTCACACTTATAACCCATGTTCTTATTCCATGGATATCATCCCTTTTTAAAATACTGGGAAAATATAAAAGGGAGATAAATACCAAGAATCTCCTTCCAGTCTTTCACCTGGGTCCCTATACTCAGGCATGCCCCCTTTCTGCCCCAAAGTCCCATGATTTGACAGCTTGCAAACCCCTTTCGTTGCCTCTACCTGCATAGCTACAGGGTCCATATTTCCTTGCATCATCTATTTTGGGTTTCTCAACACACACTGAATGCTTCAAGCATACCTCACCGCTCTAAACTCTTACCCCAAAAGTCAGAGTGTGAAGCCTCCTGTTTTGAGCTGGGTGCATATGTAGTGTTGTGAGGATGGATCGGTGTGGGCGGAAGTTGCTATTCTGAAATGAATTATAAATACAGATAATAAACTCAACCTAAGTCTTTTCTGCCTGTCTCTTGCGGGTTCCCAATATGGGAGATAGAAATATCATGGGTACATTTTGAACACGGCTGGGAACACTGCCAAAGTCCTACTCAGAGTTCACACATTTACATCATTTATATCACATCCGACTTGTGCCTTGTATTATTAACTTTGTAGAGTGTTTTGTGATGTAGTTTGTTGTCCAGGTTCTGTTAAATAAAGTTACATGCCTTCTCTCTCTTCCTTTTGGTAAAAGACAGAGTGATGTCTGGGGCTACACAAGGTCTTGCTAAGCACAGGGAGGGCAACTGTGTCTGCTGATACGGTCAGTGCACTCCTACATTCTCACACAGTGCTCTGGAAAATCTTTTGGGATCCATCCCTGAGGCCTGAAAGGTTCAATAAGAAGGGAAATATTTGCCTTCTGGTCAATGGTTCAACTCCTAGACCAGACTGTTAGAGACCAAAGATTTTTTTCTCTGCTGCTGGATGTTCAGGAAACTCTGTAAAACATATGGCTGGGGTCCTCCAGACAGCTGCCCAACATGGCACTGCAACTACTTGGGCTTCTTCCTCAGCAGCATCAGAAAAAAGGTTGAATACAGAGGGAGACAAACAACCCATGGCATGAGACTGAAGAAATGATGTTTTTCTAGAACCGAATAAAGGCATATGGACAAGGAAAGAGGTAGAGCATTGCTGACAGATCAGGCTTTTTGCTTTCTTCAGGACAGATCACAGTCTGTGGCAGCTGAAAATCTACCACCTTCCAGGAATTCAGGCAAAGCAAGGGGAGCTACAATGACCCAGCACGGTGACTTTATGGGTTTGTAACCTGATAATAGTTCCAACAGCCTGAAAAGACTCCAGCTTATACTCCATCACCTACTCCACATGCTCAGTTTAGACTCTGTGACTATTACGGCATCAGAGGCCAGGCAAGCGGCAATTGACTCAGATGCCTGGTACACACGGACAATGGAGAGAGGTAACCACAGTGCGTAGGTTAGGTGTCTACAGCAGGCCACCTGAATGTAGTTGTCTTTGTAAAAAAAAACCAAAATGTGCATCCTCAATGTCTCCTGAGCACGAAAAGACAGAGAAAGAGTAAACTTCAGCCTGTGTAGCTGCGTCTCCAGTGAAGTAAATGTGCCATTTTACTCCAGAGCTGCATTTGATCTTGAATAATGCCTTTGCTGCTTCTCTGAGAAAAGGTCAGTTTAAAGAAGCCTCAGGCATGATCCTAACATCATGTCCTATAAAAGATTCTCAGGATGTCTAAAACAAGTACGAAGTCCGAAACTAGGATATATTATCTGAATCCTTTTACTTCTCCCTCCTGAACAGTTAGAGTGGAAAAATCTCCCAAGAATATTTATTTGCTCAGGATACTTACAGGACTCCTTGGATCTAGAAATACTGTGAATAAGGTTTTCCAACATGCACTTGAAGATCCCAGGCCACAGTGCCCACTGCAGAAAGCATGAACACAGCACAGATGGAAACAGCAAGCATGCTGGGAGTGAGACCAGAACACTTCCATGGAGAGTGCAACAGAGGGTCAATTCCCACATCTATTACCATACCACAGCTCTCTCCTGTTCAATCTGCTCTGCTACCCAGAGCAGAAAAGCTATCAGAATACTCCAGTGCTTTTCAGATGTATCTAGGCAAGTTTAATTTGAGCAGAAATTTAACTGATTGTACCTTTAGTTGGTGCTTAAGCTAACAAACGAAAACACAACCCACAAACTTCAGACTCAAATTCTGAGTGTGGAGAGAATGTGGACATACTCTGAAAGCTTGGGAATTAGGATGAGCACCCAGTGGGATCATGTGGACTCTAGTTCTGGTCTCATTCAGTACCTTCGACTGCATCATTTCTGCAGTTCTTGCTGTGCACATATTGTGGCAACGTATGAGTTGTCTGCACCCTTTTCTGTTGGCAGCAGTCACTATGATCGCTTCAGAGAAAGCAGCCTCCAGAAGAGGCACCTTTCACAAATCTCTCACTCCCCCTTTTTCTCCAACATGTCTTCGGCGCTTAAACATCATTGATTCAGACTCCAGACTCCAAATGACATGATCTCTTTAAAAAAACCAGTCATAACCTCCAGTATCACGTAAGCAGTTCTCCAAGCCATAACCCTGATGGGAAGCCCATGAGCTAGAACTCTCCTCTGCAGCTTCCCACCACTCTCCATTCAAGAGGACCTCTGAGTTCAACACAAAGACTTCCCTCTTGCCCAGGGACAGGGTTTGAAAGAAGCAGATGGAGCCTCCTCTACCCACACGTTAAACTGAAAAGCAAACTTTCAACACCAAAAAAAGCCAATGGGTGAGGGGGGGGATATGAAATTCTTTGTGAATTATGATATTTCCATGGCAACAGGCTTGAGAAACAGGAGGGCTGGAGAGGGGGGTGAGGAGAAGCAGAGGGAGGAAAAGGAAGGCAGAGACTGAGGAGGGATCAAGCAGCACTGGTACATTGCCATGGAAACTCTCTTGCATAGGCAGCCAACTGCCAAAGTCAGTCAGGATCCCAGAAATGGGCTTGGAGGGAAGCCCAGGAGGGGCTGGGCGAGTGGAAGCCATCACCTGGCCAGTCCTGAGGTTACCTCATCCACAAAACTCAGCTCCACTCCTCTCTCCCTTCCCCTCCAGCCATGACACTCCTGGTTCCCTCGCCTCTGCCAGGGACAAATTTGGCCCTGCTGAAGAGTGGGAGGAAATATGGATCAGTAAATGAAACAACCAGAGCGGGCGAGAATGAGTGAGGCAGAGAGGGATAGTCTTTCTGATAGCCATTGGTTTGCTTTCCACCTTTCTGGATCGATTTGGACCACGTAGATGTATTTGTTTTCACACCCCAGATGGCTGTAGAAAGAGCATGTCACTTCTAATTACTGAAATCGAGATGGAAATGTTACTTCCCTGTGAACTTAGCTACTGAGGCAAAAAGAAGGGCCGTGTCTGACTAAAAGTTGCCGGGTCCATGTTTGCACAGGGCTATGTCCTTTTCGAATGTGTCTATCCCACTCAGTACAGTAAATGCCCCAACGTATCACTAAGACATGACAGATGCCACCATGTTGCAGCCAAATGAAAAATTAGAGTAGATTCTGCTAATAGAAATGAAGCACACTGTGAAAACGAGTTAATACTGCCATCTAACCCTCTTCTTCAACACTTGGAGGGCAGGCAGCTCAGTGAAATGAACCATCAGCGATTCACATCCCTTTGCAGGCTGTATTTCATCAGAAGCCGTTTGCTGCCATAAGAAGTGATACAAGACAGATGTTGAAGAAAGAACTTAAAAAGGGCTGGCAAATTTTGTGAACCTTTGCTAGTATTTATAGTTGTACCCCTAGATTGGTAAGGGATGGATGAGTCGTTTCAGGCTGCAGACGGCAGGAAGGAATTGACTCCTACTCCAACCACACAACTGGCTAAGCAAATCGTGGAGGAAGATTCCCTTCTTCTGAAGCATCTGTTATCACCCATCTGATTGCACAATGAATCAGTAGTACGAGGACAGGCTGCTGTGAGGGTGGGGGAAGAGGAAGAGAAAGATTGTAAATCAGACAGTTATAAAGGAGATGTCCGTTTCCACTTTGTCACAGGAAGGGACATGGATCAAAGAGGAAGGGCTTGGTTTGTATACTTTTAAAATATATCTTTGGATTACTGCCAAGAGTATAGCACAAAAGAAGTAGCTTAACTTTTAAGGCAATAGTAGCTTGGTTTTCACACATACCTTTCAGAGCAAGGGATCTCAAAGCACTCTGCACTCTGACCATTTGCTTCTCTAAATCACCTGCCCTGAAGAAATAAAGCAGCCACCCTGCACTGACAGTGCTTCAGCAGATGTAGAACCCTTACCCCCGTGTTCCAGAGCCCAAGCACAGCCCTACTGAACCACCAAGAGATTCATCTGCACTGTTCTGCATTTTACTGAGATTTGAGTCCAAGTCCAGGTCACCAGACCACTTCTGTTCTCACCAGTAGTCATGTTACCTGGGATGAAGGGAACGAACATGGATAGTGGCAAAATTCTTCCCAACTTTCCTGATGAGGGAAGAGCAGTTGACTGACTCTTCTGAATTCCAAAACTTCCTAGTTATGAGACAAGTCTGATACAAAACCATCACAGTGATGCCTTCATGAGCTCAGCATCAGGGTGAAAGTTGTCGATATTGGCCCAGTCTCCTACCTGGACTATTGATGGGACCTGAAACCAGTCTGCATTTAGGAGGAAGAAGAAAGAAATTATAATAATTACCTGTTATGGACTTAAGTAGTAAAATGATCAATGTGAAAACAGTGAGCACAGGATTATTTTTTTCACATGAACTTTCCTTAGGTAGCAACCAATAAATCAAGTCCAACTTACTGCTGATTTCCAGATCTATACTGAGCATATCCTGATAAACCTGTTCAGCTGGGACCAGCTTCAAACAAGTGAGATTACAAGAGATGTTTCTATTCAGGCTAGGCCCACGAAAAAGCCGGAAGTAAGGTGATTGCTGTCATTCCATAGATAATATGAGGGATGATATTGAGGCAAGGTAGTAGGCTCAGATGAGTTCAAGTTTGGGTCACAGCTAACTGTGAAATGTGATCTGATTCAGAGCCTGGACAAGTTACCATGCCCCATGGACAGGGGAAAGCTGTGAGGGCTCCCTCTCTGCCCTAATTCTGACCCGCTAGTTGAGACAACACTATGATCCACACCCAAAGGACACAAGTTTTCTTCTCCAGCAAAGCGGCATCTTCAACTTCATCAAAGGTGAGAACAGTGCCTAAAGGACTAATGAGGATAGTTCTCAGTCCAGAGCCCTTCACTCAGCAACAAACTATACACCAACAAAAGGAGCCAATCACAGACATTTTCTTCCTGACCTCACCATTGCAATTCTTCAGGAGTACTCTGCAACAGAGGATGCCTGAGTCAGAGGGGTAAAGAACAATTCCCTGTGGCCCAGAATCTGGTTCCAGAGACCTCCTACTCCTGAACTCAGTGAAGGCTCCCAGCCAGCCCACCCCCAGCTAGTTACTGGTCAGAGACTTGACCAAACAGGACCCTGCCTCTCGAAGCTGAGCTCCTAAGGGCTACCTTGTGTCTGCCATTGAACTTTTCTTATCCTTGTATCCGCTGCAGTTGTGTCTGCCTTCACAGAAATGGATAGGCTATTAAATACAGACTCATATCACTTGCAACAGCTTTGCTGGCCCATCTGTGAAATTTCTCCCTGTCTCTTGAAGGCGTGCACATGAGACATTCTCTTCCCCCCTCTCCTTATACTCCATTGACGGATAGGGTCTGTCAGCTTGTCAGCTTTCATTGGGCACTGTTTGACATCAGTCCACATCAGGGCAGTGAAAATCTGTTTGCAATCAGCTCTTCCAATAGCTCCTGTGGAAGAGGGGAGGCTGACCCACTCCAAAACATGCTGTCTCAGCTGGCTACAAAATAGTCACAGATGACATCGGTATTAGAAAATAACTTGACCCAGGTTGGCAATGCTACAGTTTTCTTTAGGGTCTGTTGGGCAGCTCAGGGAGAATGATGAGAGCTGGGATGGGGACCTCAGAGCTCCTGGATCCCATGCACAGACATTGCCACCAAGACCTGTGATCGATGACTGAAGAAGAGGAATTTTGCATGGTGGAGGTTGCGCAGGGACACGGTTCAGTTGCGTAGGGACACAGCTCGGTTGTGTGGGCCCTGGAATAACGTTCTCAGCATCCCTGGCCTCTCAAGTTGCAAATGTCATCTGTCAATCCCAAGCTGAGTCCTTCCGGAGCAGTTCTGACAAGGGTAGCTGAGAAGAGACATCAGAGGCTAGCTAGGCCTGCAGTGCCTCCAGAGGGTCAATTGCCATTATACATCAAGCAACCTGTCATTCAAAATAGAGTTTCTTGACCCTGCTTTTTTAATGTCTAAAAAAATTACACTGTTCAATATCCCTTCTCAGAGTCTTTATAGAAAAACAGAATCAAGGCTATTGTGGCTATCACAGTGTCTTGGAAGGAAAGTATTAAATGAGTAGAAACATTGACTCTGCCAACATGGCCCCCTCCTCTCCAGTTAATTTTATTGACATGGGAAAAAACATGCAAGAATAGCTGGGTTACTAGGAAGGAACTGAGGTGCTATAATAGGCCATTCAGAGACTAAAAAGACTGAGTGCAGCGCACAGATTCTTAAATGGAACCATTTTGACAGGGAAAGAGGGAATTATGCTGAAAAATTCACGCATGTGTCCAGTTTTAGACTTGCAGTTCCACTTCCAGCTGCAAGGCCTCGTTTAGCAAATATTCCAAAAGCATAAAGACTTTGGCCCCATTTGGCATTGCAGCCCTTGATGGCAAAACACTTCTACAGATGAGCTCTTCAAATTATAATTTTGTGCTCTCCTGCAAAGTAAGACTTGTTTAGGCCGTGAAAGGAAAAACGCTTGATTGGATTTCTGTGCCTAGACAAGATTCCAGATACTGTCCAGTCCAACCATGCCACGCACTGAGAGACAAACAAATACAAACACACCTCAAGACAAAAGTACCACTACAGCACACAAGATTTAGAGAAACTCAGATTAGAAGAGACCTCTGGAGATGACCTGGTACTGCCCTCCAGTCAAAGGAGGGTCAGTTTAGGTAATTTTTTACAACCATTTTCCAATGAAATAACCAAACATCAAGCTATGATTATTAACTTACTTGTCATCTATTGTTTTATGTCACAGTCACCCATTCTTACACACTTGCACAACATACATACACACAGTTTTTTAGTCCCATCTTCAAACAAACGTGAACAGAAGCAATAGATCTTTCCAGTTACTCTAACAAATAGTGTAATACAAAACAATTCAACAAACAAACCCACTAAATCACCCTGTAGTCAGGTATGATGAGTAAAGAGAAGGAAGAGGGCTAAACCAAAAAAAGTAAAGAGTGCAGTACAAAAATGTGACTGTAGAAAGGGGTGGATGGAGACATGGAGTGTTGTGGCAAGGGGAACATCTGGATCTGTTTCAGCAGTAGTGAGAAACATTAAAAACCTTGCAACTAAGGTTTATTTTTTCTGAGTTTCCTAGCCCAGTACTTCAGAGGCAGTGCATATGGACAGTTGAGCTAAGTAGCCACGGTATAGATACTGAAGGGAGCCTCCCTGCTTTCAGAGTCTCCTCCCCACAGAACCTCAGAAGATACCAGCTGCTTGTTGGGGTCCCTGACCACAGTATCTGCTCTCCCACCACTTCATTCAGGAGCTACCTGAGGTGTAGGAGGAGGGACTCATGGCAGAAACAGCTCAGGTGCACAGCTGTATGGGTGAAAGTTGATGATGACGTTGGAGAGGGAGCTGCAGTTCTCATCCTTGCACTAGGATATACAGTAGAAAACAAAGAGGGATGAAAGTTCCAGAGTTAGTGGTACGCATATGGCCAAGCTAAGTCACTTAAAGATGAGCCACACGCAGCCCTGCACTATTCATCAGTTTCATCATTATCCATGACAACAGCAACAGAGGATCCCTGCCCCGGAACAGAACTAAGACAGCATCTGCAACTCCCTCCCGTCACTGCCCAAGTGAACTTCCTGTATCTGCAGAATTGATGAATAAGCCTTTGTTGGTCCAATCAAGCCCTATGTAATAGCTGGGGCTAGTCCTGTTCAGAAAACTAACTAATCTATTCTCGTATCTTTTTTAAGCTATTTGCCATAATATTCCCTTAAAGCTGCTATTTCCACACTTCAATTAGACATGGTATTTTTAAATCTTCTCCTTTTAGTCTTTTACTTTTCACACATTTTACATTTGCTGTGTCTTAACCCTGGGAAATACTATTTGTTCTTGGAATATTGAAGAAGGTATGGAAGAGTCGAGCAACGAAGTCTCAAGAAATTAGTACTGAGATGGAAGAAATACAAATAAAGTCATTCAAAGATAAATGTGGAGGCAGCTGAAGGACTGGAAAATATCTATGAAAGAAACAATGCCTTGAAAGTACCCTGCAAAAGGCATCATCCTGTGTTGGGATAGGGAATAGGTGAGAGAAATGATGCATCTCTTGTTGTGTGCTCTGGTCAGTGGTACTTCACAGGGATATATTTTCCCACCCATGGCAGTCCTAGGCTAGGCTTAGCAGAAGTGTAGCCTTGCCAATTCCCTTTAATAACAGGCCCCTTTTACCCATCAATTTTTTTGAGGTTCTTCTAGAGTCATCAGTATGGCAGCTGGCTACCTGAAGGAATTTACTATAAACCACAAACCCAAAGAAAGAGTTTGCTTTAAACTCCTACCTCCTAATCATTGAAGATGATGTTGAATAAAAGGAGCTGGGTTGGGGTGGGAGAGGGCTGTGAGCCCACATGCGCAATGCAGGGTACTCCAGCTCTAACTGGCTCTTCAGTGGTGTGTAGCATGCCTGAGGAACCAGCTTGCTATTTCAGACAAGAGCTTCAGGCAACAGCAAGCCCTGCAGCCAATGGCTTGGCACTCACTTGGGACTAAAAACAGAGTGCTTCTTATTAAGGAGGATGATGTAAAGCCCAGAGCAGGGGGATGGGGGGGAAAGGAATATGATGAGCGAAGGGAGGACATGTGATATTCATTCACTAAAAGAAAACCAACAGCTAAAGAATGTGCAAGGTTAATATCAGCTGCTTTTTTCTGCCCTAGAGCCCCTTGGTGCTTGGAAGCCAGTTGTCCGGGGTGTTTCCTTCACACACAGACACACACCAGAAACATGCACCCCACATGCCATCAGTCTCAGCCTCCCACAGTTGGAAAGAGGAGCAGATACCTGAACCACAAACTAAAGAGAAGAGCTCTGCAGGGAGGAGTGCTTAACTCAGAGCAGGACTGGTCCTAGACCAGAAATCATCATCCACTCCAGCTTCAGGGCTGGGGGAAACTTTCCTGATGCCAGCCATCTCCAGCCCCCGAGCAGGCACGCAGCCACTCACTGCGAACTGGGGAGGAGCCACAGTCCCCGCGGGAAGCACATGCAGGATAGGAATACCCACATCTTCCCTGTGTCTTTCCCTCTTCGTTGCTCCCCCTCTCACCTTCTAGCTTTCCCACTCTCTGTTGGTGCTAGAGGCTCTCCCACTACAATCACCTCTGTGATTCAGGAGACTGAGGGTGTCACAGCTTTTAGCTCCCATGGTCCAGCACAGCAACCTCATCCATGGCAAGGGCCAAAAGGAGAATCCTCTCCAGGTCAGGACAGCTGCTAATCCCCAGCTTCTACCCTGCGCAGCTCTGGGTCTGGTCACCACTGGTCCTTTGGCTCCAGCATGCATGCACACAGCTATCCCCACTGCTTTCAGCCTTATTTATACCCTGATTTCCAGATGCTTCTCATTATAAATTGGTTGTGCTCTGCCTTCCTCTCTCCCCGAGGCACAGTGCAGACTCTTTGCACAGTGGTATGGCCCAGAATCCAGAATTGCTGGTAACCATGTTTGAAGCAGAGAATCAATGGCAGAAACAAGAAAGTCCATTTTAGCTTCAAGAGACAGCCAGGGAGAGCTAATGAGGACGAAGCAGTAAGGGTGGCAAAGTAAGACAGATGGACAGACAAGGAAGATGGAGCAAAATTTGTATTTTTCTATTACCCAGATGTAGATGGATTTGTTGCATGCAGCAATTTACAATATCTGGAAACTGGTCCACAAAGCCCTGGAGGGAATTAGGATGCTGTAGTGTCCCAGAGAGCTGAACAGGCAGATTCAATGCTGAGCTGTTGCTCACTGGGTGTCCTTCTAGATTCACAGCCCAATCAAAATACTAGTCTCAGTATTTTCTTCACACCATGATCAGAAGGACAGAAGAATCTGCTCCACTGACCACCTTCCTCCCTGCACCTGAATCAGCCACGTGCATAACAAGCTAACAATTCAGTCATGCATGTTCACCACGCTCACTACAGCCCACATGCTCACCCACCTGCTGCCAAAATAGGCACCCCACCCCTCCATTGCTAGAGTCGGTCAAGCTTTTTTCTTCTCCCACTCACATAGTCCTACTCTCAGCTCCATCCACACTCCAACTCCGTCTGCCTTTAAAAATTATCTCCAGCTCTGGGAAGGAACGCTGCAGATTTGTATCCTGGCCTTTCCTCTTCCTGCTCATTCGTTGCATCACAGAACATGCCCTGAGCTGGAATGAAATATTGCCCTTTGCATATCCTTACATATTTACGCTTGCTGTTCATGCTGCTTGCCGAGGGGATAGGAAGGAGACAGGAAGGTATGAGCAAATTCTTTACCATGACACCTCTTAGAAATAGAATAGCTGCTGCTATCTCCATCATTGTCTTTCTCTTGAGTGAAAATCAGCCAGTGGACCCACTCGGGATTCCAGTCCTGGATATTTTTTTATGCCCACATGGTGCTATATGGTGCATCAGGAATTTGGGCTCAGCTGCAGGTCCGTGATTTTGAAAAGCTACTGCTCACACACTAGGCTCAAGTTTTACAAGGTGTGAGACAGCAAGTGGCTTCAGATACTCTTCAGAGCTCAAGAGAAGGTGATACTCTTGTGGAGAAAGAGCCTTTTACAATTCACATCCATCCTCCCACATTATTATTCATAGGCCTTTGGGTGCACACGTCCTCTGCTCTCTCCACTGCCTTCCTCAACTCAGTCACCAAGATCTTCCTTTCCCCTCCAAGACCCCATTAGTCAAACCCTGTAGTTAAAGCGCAGTGGTCTTAAGTCCTATATTTCTGACTGTTTAGATAAGGATGCCAGCCAAGGTCTCCCTGGGAAGGCCCCCTACATTTGAAGCAGTCATGTACACTTCTATAGAAGAATTTATCTAAATCCCTCGTTCTGAAGTAATTTTACATCACAGAAAATACTTAGATCTTTTCTGAAGCCTAAGTCTGTAGTATCCAAGCAGAGTACCCTCAAAGTGAGGATCAGTGCCAGCCTCAGCCGGGCTAAGGATAGGTGTAACTGTACTGATAACAAAATATGTGTGCTACCCCTACAGCGGTTGCTCCTTGAGGTCACAGAAGTACAAGGTAGGATTTCTTCCCTAATGCAAGCATGTATGCATAAATAATGCAAATTACTGGGAGCAAATCAGCCTTTCCTCCCCCAAGTTCTTCCATCCTTTTCTACTGGTATGTAGCCCAGGCAACTCAGAAACGTAAGAAAAAAAAATCTTCTCCAACTGTTTTTTCCTGGATGCTAGTTCGTGGTTGTCGTGCTGAGGGACCAGAACTACATGTTTTCACTTATGCCAGCTCACTGAGTTCCTCTCTCTACTGCTAAAACTGCAGAGCCAGGTTTTATCTCAGTCACGCAGGTAAATCACCATGACTCCACTTAGTTTTCCTTTGCTTCCCAGTTCTTCTGTGGCACTCAGTCTTCCTCATTTTGGACACTCTGGTATTACAGATTTATACCACAATAATTAAGGGTAGAGCCTGAGTCTGTATCCACTAAGACAGGTTTGCTGTAGAAGTGCACAGGGAATTGTACTTCACGGGGCGAATAGATTCTGCGTCCCTAAAGGATCCAACCTGAGACAGAAACTGTGCTTCTAATTCATCTGATTGTTATAGTTAAATGTTCATACCACTCCATTACACACATCTTAATTAATCTGCTGATTGTTCCCATACTCTCACAGACTAGGATACCCTCTCCTAGAAAATATTAGCTTATTAACCCCAGTCATTCTTTTTAAAGTAGTCCCAGAACAGAACATTGCCTACCCACTAAATGCCAAGGTATTCATAATACCCTGATTTACCAAGAGGCATTGCAAAATATCTCAGAAGTATTTGAGTGGAGGAATAACACATAGGCTCTTTTAGAAGCATCATTAAAACCAGACAAACCTTTCAATCCATTTAGCGAAGCGCCTGAAGGTTGCCTTTTCAGAAAGGGGAAATAGAAGTAAATACAGCACGCTGAAATTGAATACATGCAGTGCCACAGGCACCAGCCCTCTTGCACATCACTTGAGATGCTGATGTTTTTTTCCTGTTTCCTCTTTTTCTTCCATCTACACTCAGTACATTTCAGGCTCATATGAGGAGGCATCATAATAGCCCTGGAGATTTTTATTTGTGCTTGAGAAAGGTATAAAGTGGGCAGCAGGCAGGAAAGTTTCCTCTCCTGTCTGCTGAATGCCAACCAGGAAGGATCACTTACATGCCAAGAAAAGGCAGTTCACAATTCATCGGTACCCCCAAGTTTTTCCTCAAACCCCTGCTCCTTCTGCTGTGGATGACTCATGGGAACTACTTGAGAAGGGGACCAGCTCAGGAGAGAAGTAGTATCAGCTCTAAACCAGACTGATACCTTGTTCAGCTCACAAGTCCCACCACATTGCCATTAGTGGGATGAATATTCAATCAACACTAGTGGTGAGGTTCAAGGCTGCACCTTCCATTCTGAAATCCCATCCCAGAGCAGTGAATGCCTGTCCTGGAGGCCACAGAAGTGATGATTTCCACTGGGCTTTCTCCAAGAAGAGGCTAACAGAGGATGCATCAAGTGTCAGAAGATACTTGGCTGTTGAAACAAATTGCCAAGTCTCTTTCAGCACCCTGACCTCAAACTTGTCCCCTCTTCCAGTCTACCACCCTCTGCAGCACATACCTAGAGCTCTCAGCTGGAGCCTGTAACTTCACGGTGCCACTGGGCTCCTAGAAACTTTGTACCAAAAAAGTGAGAAAAATCAGTAACTGTGGCCAGGTTTTCTTCTCACATCCATGTTTGGGGATGTTTCATGAGCTGCATGGGTTAACATGCTTTGGTGAAGGCAGGACTGCAAAATATAGTCCAGTAGCTGAACACCCATGGTTGAAGCAAGGAAGGAGGGAGAGGAAAAAGAGAAAGATGGCCTGCAGAGGATTGGATTTTTTCCACTCTTTTGCTTGTTTGTTCTAACTGCTTGGCTGGTTTGCTTTAGTTCCACGCTGAGGTCTGGCACCGATTTTCTTTCATTGTGTGACACGCATTTTTAAATGAGTATTAAAGGTGCTGAAAGCCTGGAGTAGGCACTTTTTTTTTTTTTTTTAATTCAAAATGAAGTAAACAAAAACATTTATCTGCTTCCTAACTGAGCCTCAGGTTTAAGCCCCTACAAGAACATGTTCAGCCAGTGACCAGACCTTCCTTGACCTCTTAAAAATGCTCCAGGAAGCCCACAGACAGAGGTTAGATCTCAATTGCTGGGACTGGTCTCTTCCGCTGCTTGCCACCATAAAGTCTTACTTACAGACTCCTCTAGCTACACCAGATCTTATCTTTCAGACTGACATTTTCCTGGCTTATGCCAGGTTTGATACTTGAGGAAAATGGAAGCAGAAGTGGTCTGTTCATTTCCAGAAACAAGCTATACCGAAGAAACTATTTTACCAATATCAATAAAAAATTATAGTGGCCTTTTTAAAAGGCTCCAGTAAGTTCTCTTCTTTTAAGGGACTTGACTTTTGATGAAAGGGGAAAGAAAAGGTTCCTTTTATGCCACATGCTGTTTTTTGCCATAGTTGTGAAAACCTAGACAGGTCATAAGCCTTTGGAAAAACTGCAATTTACTCTTGTTCAACAGAGACTTAATAGAGCTTTAAAGAAAAACCACAACCTTTCTAAAATCCTCTGCTTCCTAGGCCTTCTGTAGTCTAAGTGACTTTCTCTACACGAGTTCAAGCAAGGTCTACGTCTGGACTGGGGAAGCAAGAGGAGGAGGACTGCACTTCTTGGGTTTGCATCTCCCCTGATCCTGCCTGCTCTCTGAACACAGGAATCACTGGAAAAGGAGGATGGCTAATTCCAAAATAGTAGGAAGGAGTCAGGAAGGTGATCAGGATACAATGACTCGGGACACTGGGAGAAGCATACTTCTTAGGGCTGAAATGCTACATGGGAGAAGAAAATTGGGAGGTGTGACACCTGGACCATTTGGGCATAGAGACGGAGACTTGTTGGGGCTGGGGGGAGAGGAAGACAGATGGGACAAGGAGCCAGAATGTGAGATATGAAAATGATGAAAACATGGGACATTGAGTCCAGAAGTAGAAACTGGATTTTGCTAGATCTAGGGCATGGAGTTTAGAAGAGATCTGAGCTTTGCTAGGTAAGAACCAGACTGGGACAAGGAGCCAGAAGAGCAGAAAAGACAAGGAAAGCTGAGGAGACAAAAGAGGTCAGTGGTGGGAGAAAAAAGCTGAAATGTTCATGACCACTTAACTACGCATTTTGGCAAAGTCTGGGCCTATTCATTACACAAAGTTAAACACTGCAAAATGGGGAAACGTCAGCATTACACTTGTTCAAGCAACATGAATGCAGCCTATTTTGCATAACCGCTATGAATCAGTCCCAAATAACATAATCAATGACAACTTTTCTTGCAGGACCACAGTTTCATTCAATGCACCAGATGGACTGAACTGGGAATCAAACTTAGATGTTTGGTAAGTGGGCAGTAATCAAGAGAGGGGTAGAGAATGGCTGGGTTAAACAAGATAATCATACGGCTCGGCCAACTGAAAGCTGTACTGCCAGACTAAGGACATGGTGATGCCAATAGAAGAGAAATAGAATACAAATAGAATAATGGAATAATTCCAGGGACCTACAATGATCATCTGGTCCAACTGCTTAGCCACTTCAGGGCTGTCCAAAAGCTAAAGCATCTTATTAAGGGCATTGTCCAAATGCCTCTTAAACACTGACAGGGATGGGGCATCAACTACCTTCCTAGGAATGGTATTCCAGTGTTTGACCACCCTCTTGATAAAGAAATCCTTCCTACTACCCAGTCTAAACCTCCCTGATGCAGTTTTGAACCTTTCCTATGTGTTCTATCCCTGGATACCAGGGAGAAGAGATCAGTAAAATCTCTTAAACCAGATTCTTCACAAGCAGTCACTAAATCTGTGTGCCTTATTTTGTGGATGTCTGACAAAAGTTTGATAAACTAACTGGCTTCTTTTTCGGTCTGGTGGCAATTCCAAACAAAAATAAGTACTGTATTAGCCCAATTTTAGCAAATCAGTAAGTATAAAGTTTTTACTTTATTGAAACAAAACATATGTAGTTCAGCCCTTCTTTTGAATCTGAACATTTTCAAGCATCTTTTTTTCAAATAAAAGGAAGGTACATATTGAAATTATAAACTAATTTGAATAACAAATGAAATGTTCCATCTAAAATATATTGAAAGAAATAATTAAAATTAAAATTAAGAAAGAGAAACAGTTTGCAGACTGTTCTGTTTTTCTCCTGGGTTCAAGATGATTTCTGCAAAACAAACAATCGAGCAGCGTATGAACAAACAGCCCATATAACTTGCATGTCACCAAATCTCCATTTCTACATTAAAAAAAAAAAAAATCAATTAAAAATGGTGTTCAGTCATACTTAAGATTTTGTAGGGGACAACTACAGGAATCACAGAGTTGAAGTCAAAGAGAATTTTGCTTTGAACACAGAAAGCATTCTGTGCTGATCAGTACTTTGAATAGCGAGATTCTAGGTGTTTCACATGGGCTAGGAAAAATTAGTAGACATTTTTGACTTTAATCTTGCTGCACCTCAGTTCCCTGCCTATAAAATGGATTTACGTAAAGCAGCTTGTGTCCCCTCGTATCACAGGAGGAGGGTGAAAATCCATGAACTTCGCAATGAGCTGAGATACAGCCCTAACGTGTCCCACAGATAGCACCTTGCAATGAAGAATCCTCCCTTCTCAGCAGCCTGTGAAAGCAGGCACAATACAAAGTTTAAGGTTACACATTAAACAAGGTGAAGAAAACAAAATACTGAATCACTGCTCAGTCAGGAAATGTCACCCGTCCTGCGTACAGAAGCAGGCAGGGGTCCTGTCTTGAAAAATAATATGCAGTCTTGAAACAACTGCTCTATAATGCATAGGCAGAGAAGTGCCAAATTAAGATTGCAGTCTTAATTCTGGCATTTTCTTCTGTTTGAAGTGCTTGCCTTTGCAACCTGAATAATATTCGTCTGACACAGTTGTGTGTACGTAATATATGAAAGGCACTTGGCTCAGGGGCCTTGGACTTCACAGAACATTGCAGCAGTCCCCCAGAGTTTTCCTCCGCGGTTATTTTGCTTCCAGCTCATACCGGTTTTGCAGCACTGTATTAGAGTCTGTCTTTTCCTGTCTTCCTCCTTTACCACATGCCCTTCCTCAGACCTGCTTTCTCACCTCCAGCCACCCACCCAGCCAGCTCCCCTGTGCTGACTTTCACTGCTGCATTGTTAATTATTTGCTTGGGCAATCATGATCGTAGGACTCCGAGCACAGACAGAGGTCTCGCTACATTAGACACAAAGCAGCAAATACAATAGTTAGAGGTTTCCTAATTTCAGGGCAGAATTGCAATAGTGTTGGCTTTCTGCATCCTTCCCGAACCTGGTTCATGCTGCAGAGGTGCCTGTCTCCATCATTTGCTCCTTTGCAACCTTCCACCCAATAACAGTACTGGTGGGAGGCAGAAAGAAAATCTTAGACTAATCACACATGTTTCTAATTGCAATTCTCATGCTCCTTCTAGCTCCAGATTCCCTAACATTTTCACTGCTAATTTCTGTGGTCTTACAGTCTTTATCCATATCTCTTTACCTGAACCATCTACTACTTCTCACTTGTAGAAGACAAAAACTCTGGAAACTTCTGTTGGGGCAAAACTCCCTTCAAAGAACTTCTGGTATGGTTTTGTTCATCCTGCAAAATGTGCCCAAAGCCTTATGTAGGCAACACATTTGCATCATAAGAAATAAAGGCATCATACTAGGGGCTGAGGTTTAAAAAAATTCTATGAAGAGGGAAAAAGAATTTGGAAATTATAAAAAAGGAAATACTAAAAAAAAAAAATAATAATGAAGAGAGTGGACTTTTTTAATTTTGAACTTTTTTTTTCTACTACGAATGTGTTTCAGAAACTGAAAATATCAAAACAGGAAAAGATCAACTCAGTCCAAAACATGGATAATGCTCTTCTCCCTGGCATCATGACACCAGTCAATGCAACACTCTTGCTTCACTGACAACCTTTGTCCTGTCCTGTCGTAAATAACTGTCCTCCTCCTCTTCTTATTCCCTCTCTCCCTTCCTCCCTATCTCCTGGCTCTCTCCTCTGGCTCTCCCTGGTGAACAGTGAGCCGCAAGAAGCATTCCTGGGCTAGAAATTAACATATTAATGAAGAAAGAGCCTTGAAGAAGGGTTGAGAGATGGCGAGAAAACAGAGAGACAAGGGAGGCAGAACAAAATAACAAAGAGAAGATATAATGAAGAAGGGACAGAGAGCCAAAGCACAAAGGGAGAAAAAAAATGCCTTTCTCAGGAACTTGTGCTACTTCAAACAGTTCCATGGGAAGAAAAGATGAAAGAGGAAAGAAAGGGGGTGGGGAAAATGGGGTAGTTCTTCTGTTTTAAACCACGATTTAATATTTCTATAGAAGAGAATTACCTTTTGAGGGAAGAATAAGAAAGATGAAAGGTGGGAGCCAGGGAAGGACACACAGACACACAAAAGGAACATGACTGGTAACAAGAGCAATGGTTTCATCCCTGGCTGTTTGGATTTCACCATGAGTATGGAGGCATGGATATGTCAGTGCAGTCTTAGGGCTTTGCCTATGGGGTTTTGCCTCTCCTGCAATCCTGCTATTCTCTCCTTCCACGATGTACTCCTGCAAGCCCGCCCAGAAATTACATTGAAAAAGGAGAATACGTCAATTAGCAAAGACTACTGTTGATTTGGCAAGCTCACAAGAATCCCACTCCCAATCCCTCTCAGCACTCCCAGGCAAACAGTGGGGAACCCATTAGGATCAGTGGGTTGAGGAGGAAGTAAAAAAATTTGTTAGTTCAAACATGTAAGTACTTGTTCAAACATCTGTTCCTCTACTTGATTACCCACCATTTACATCCTTGGTTAGATGCAGTGCAGAAGAACATATTCTGAATACTGCAGAATATATTCTAAATTTGCACTTGCATGCACTGGCCAGAACAGGCCCACCACTCTCATGCCTTCCTAACAAGATAAAAGGACAAAAAAAGAATTTCTAGTCTGAAGAAGGAACATAACGAAACAGCACCTTTAGTGGTGAAATATACATCAGACATTGCAAAACCAAGAGGACTTGACTGTGAAAGCAAGCTTTTTGGCACAGGTCTACTTCAGTTAAGATGTGAGCTGTTACCAGAGAACCATTCTTGTAAATCAGACCTCCTTCAGTTTATCATCATCTTTCACAGTCCCACCAGCACGTGCCAACACAGAACTTGTTCCACAGCTTCCTGGTGATACCAAATTGGCTCCTTGGCACCTTACCAAAGCACTGCTATACTGAGAACACCCTCGACACCCTGACTGCTGAGGGCTCATGGTCTTCTGCAGCACCCTCCTGGAAGCATAGCAATTAAGTAAATAGCCACATTCATATTGCCCAGCCTTACGTCACCTTGCTTCTGTAATGGTGAGGGGAGTGGACAGAGGATCCTTTCTCACTCAGCCATCTCCAAATAAGACCCCCAGTTGCTACCACACAGCTTTCTTTTCTGAGTCTTAAAAAAAAAAACGTTCCATCATAAGCCTCTGTCACAAACGTGACAAATTTATACGGCTGCTTTCCTTTGACTTCTCAGGCAACAACAGAAGGCTGTGGGAATTTGCTGGCATAGGAGTCCCCACTGCCCGGCTACAAGTAGAATGGCCACAGCTAAGGTCACAGCATCCACGCAGCTCTCTGGCTTTTGGTGCTGCTGCTCTAACCTGTGGCAACTGAAAAAGTAAGCTATGAACCATACAGAAGAATAAAGGTCAGTGCCTCCCACAGCTCTCCTACTTGGGGAACCACCTGTGTGCCAAGTTCGGCAGCAGCCTGCACGCCCTTCACAGCACGTGCTGTAAACCCAAGCTCAATGATGCTTTTTATTTCCCCAAGTGCTCCTCCTTCTATACCACATCCCCACGCTCCATCGCTGCCTTTCTGTCAGTGCCCTTCTCTGAGGACCTACTTCCATGTTGCCGACTGATGGCTGCGACAAAGGATTCAGAGCTGCTGCAGCTGAGTGGCAAGAGGCAGGATCCCTTCTCCAGGCTCTGAGAGAATCCAGAAGTGGATGTCAAAAAAGGAGGCATCCAGCAACAGCGCAAACCAGCCTGATCCCTAATCAAAGGTGGTGGATGCCTCTGACCCGAGCAGCTCTCCTCTCCTCTGTGGCTAATTGTACCCTTAAATGGCTATACACCCTTCATACTGGCTTACATGGTACTTCCAGCGCTGCCCACTGTTGGGAGTACCATGCTTTTCTCATTTGGCTCCCTCACTCTGCCGAACTTTCTTGTTAAGCAATTTCATGGAACTATAATAAACTATCCCAAATCAATTTCACAGCATTGTTAAGCTTTTGCCTTCCTCGATTCAAACTTGAGATTTCCATGAAGAACTGCTTGGAGAAAAAAATACAAATCAGTAAATAAAGTAAACTTCTCACCCTAATCAGTCAAACATGGTCTTTTCCAGAACTAGCATCTTTCCACAGCCACCAGAGAAACTGTGACTTGTTACCACCTCCAAGGTACTTGTTTCATCTGACCAATAGTCTCACATTGGCAAAAAGCAAGACCTCCTCCTCCTCACAGCTACATTAAAACCAAAATAGATCTGCAAGTAGAACTCCCTCAGTAACTCAACTACATGGTCTTCAAGGAAAGAGAAGGAAATGGAGACTGAGACAAAAGCAACAGAACATACAGAACCCTCAAAGATCAATCCTGCTGCAACACCTGGATTTGGGCGAGTCAAATGCTGGAAAGCTCAGCATCCCACACTCCCCACCAGAACAGCTATTTGACACATACTAGGCAGCCTGAAGAGCAGTTATTAGACGTTCAGATTTATTCAGAGGCTGTAAGCATCTGTACTTTGCACCTCAAAGTCTTCACAGTCCCTTGGTGATGCTGGAGAGCATTTTGTCATGGCTTAAGTACCAGCTCTCCTAAGATCTCACCATGCCACATGTCACCTCTCAAAGGCAGAAGGGCAGCATCAGCATCTTTGAGAAGAGTGGAAAGCATTTCTTGCAGCAGTCTATGTTTGAGGTACCTCACATCACTCACAGGGCTTAATCTGCCAATGACTCATTATTTTAAAAGAGAAAAAAAGTGATGAAAAGCATCCTTTTGGGGGGACCACCATTTATTTATGGCATCTATTACCTATGCGGCTGCATCTTCCCAGAGCTTCATTGCAGTTGACCCTTTTGCTCCCCAGCCAGTTCTGGTTATCCCTTGCCTACACCCAGCAGGAGGTACACAGCAGCCTTGTTGGATATCTCCCTCTGCCCAGGGCTGAGTTTCCAGAGGAAACAAGCAGATAATCAGCGTAGAACCTAGGTACATCTGCCTAAAACATGTCATGGGCTTGTGATGAAGGAGATCTCTGAAAGCAGAGATGTTGGTGAAGTCTGAATACTGGAAAAGCTGCCAACCTCCTTCCTGAAACCACTTCTGGAACTGGTGGCTGCCTGCTTCACACAGGCACATGAAAGGCATGTGTGGTACTGCCACTAATCTCTTGTGCTTATTAAACAGCCCCGATGTCTTGGCGAAAATCCACCTCTAGCAATTCCATTCTACCAGCTGAAGTTCCTCGTGCTGCTTCAGTGAGGTGCGGTATTCATGTCTGCTTCGTACTATGTGCTGTTAAACAGTTGCTCTATTTCACCCCAGAGATGGCTGAATTTTAGCGGTGAATTAAGCCATCCCTTTCTACTTTGTAAAATGCTTTGGAATTGCAGATAAAAGATACTACAGCCTATCATAAATAAATGTAAGATGCTGACACTGCTACTGGAGGTAGCCATCTTGCTGAAAAATGATTTCATTTGTGACACTAATAATACAGGGAAGAACACCGGGCAAGACACTGAAAACTCATTTCCATCTCGTTTTAATACAGCTTCAAAATCCAGGAAAAAAGTCAGTGTCGAGTCAGCATTTGTGCATTTTTAACCACTTTCAGGCCACAGAGATTCACAGGTTTTCAGCCCAGTGTGGCAGCTCTCTTCCACTCCAGCCACACCATCAATTGGTGAACTCTTCATCTGATTACCTGCTGTCTCACCAGATCCTTCACAAAGACCAACCCTAAGTTCATGAAATCTGTTTTTCAAGCATTTTTCATGGTGTATTACTGTGGAGGAGAGCTCTAATCACCTTACAATCTTCACTCAATCAAGACAGGTCTGGAGACCTGTTCAGTGGGATATAGTAAGCTCAGAAATCTCTCCACAGGAGTGGAAAAGAGCTTTCTTTGTAGGAAGACGGTTGGTGGCATTCATTCTGATTGATCATTTCAAGGGCACTATGGTTAGATTTTTAATATTCATTTTGTATTAAGGTGCTTGCAGGCTTGAGTAGGGACATTTTTATTACTTAAATCAGGAGAGAACACGCTATGGGAATGACAGAGCAGACAGCGGACTGGACAAGCTGATAGGTCTCTGCCATTTCTATTTTCATTGTTACTATTTCACTCACATTTAAGTATTTAAAATACCACATTTCTCGATCATCTTTCACTCAAATACTTCAAGAAATATTGTGCACAGTGAATATACAATACCAAAAAGAAAATGACACTAAGGTAACATACGCCACCTTCAAATATTCATATTCAATTCAAAATCAAATTTTCTAACCTTAACAAAGCAGGAATCCCTTGTCTAACACTGCAAACCAGTTTTTGAAGCTTGAAGTGAAGCTAGCTTAGAGTTATTTATCCACACCAACAGAAACCCCACTGTTGGATAATTATTTGAAAGCAGAACAAATGCATTCATTTCACACTCTCGTAACTTAAAATTGGATGAACAGGGGATTTTGCTCAGATTTTTCCAAAATGTTCACCTCTGGACTGAGAATGAAAATAAAATTTGCAACGTGAAATAAAATGTACTTTAAAAATTATAGCTGCTTGAAAATAGGCCAGTGGAGAGGTCTGTGAGCTGCAGAGGGAGGTCTGGATTCTGTACAGGTAACAGGTGTTCAAAGCCACAGTTTGGTTTGTTCCCTTTGAAATAAGTATTCAGCTGCCCTATAGATATGCAGATCCACATTTTCCCAAAATTTGGATGCAAGACTCGAGTACATCCTCAAAGCAACGATTTTGAGAGGAATTTCATCATCTAGTCAGGAGTGCTGAAAGCCTCAATTCAGCGAAGCACTTAACCTCGGGCTTAGCTTGAAACATGCACAATGATTTCCTAGATGAAGCATATACAACAAAGACCACTGAACAGTAGGTGTCTTCCTACTGGGAACAAGGGAACAGATGAGCTGTTTGACAGGGCTCAGCTCCATCACACAGGCGGGTGTAGGACAGAAAACAGAAAAGGATATCCCATGGAAAGTTAAACCACAGGAATGGCATTAGACTGCAGAACATACCATAAAAAAACCCAAACCTCATCCCGGATGCACCAGGGTTAATGCCTCTCTTGGTCAAGAAAGGCCATCTGATTTATTTATTTTTAATTCCCTTTTATTCACGAATTTCTGTTAACGGTGAAGGCTGTGCCAGGGCCCCCCGCCCTTCGCCGCCCCCCAGGAGGGAGCCACTAGGCGGCGAGCTGGGCTGGTGTCTTGTCAAACCGCATCGTGAACCCGAACTGCATCAAAGAGCAGAGAAGAGAAAACTGCTGCACAGTTGCACAGGGAGCCATAGCAACGTGGCAGTTCCTATTTTTAAAAACTTGAAAGATAGTAAGAACATTAAGTCTAAGGAAAAAAAAAAAAAAAAAAAAAAACACGTTTCTATCAAAAAAAAAAAAAAAAAAAAGTCACGTTTCTATCAGAAAGAAAAAACCTGCATGTGTTCCTTACAAGCTCTAGCTAGGAAACTGCATATGGCTAACCATCGATTTGAAGGTGTGCAAAAATACCCACAGCCTCAACAAGCCATTCCCTGAAGAAAAGAGGCTATTTCTCACTCTCCCTCTGCTGATCTGCTAAAGCAAGTTTTCAAATACCCTGGGGCACTTTAAAACCCACAGGACCCCAACTGCATTTTGTGATCGGGAGAAGATGCCACTGTAGCTGATGCTTAAACCATAGCCAGAGCTGGGTTTGCAGTTTTGCGCTGTTTCCTTCAGCTCCACTGTAGAGGAAGGATTTTGAATCATTTTTCATGAAAAGCAGAGAGAGCCTGAATGTACAAGTTAAAACATATTGTCACCAGCAAGTGAAGTTGCCACAGTATTAGCACTAATTGGACTTGGCTGCAGAGCAGGAGATGTCTCAGAGGGCTGGAAGCAGAACATGGACATTTTCCCATCTGGAAACTGATGGTGCATACCAAAATTCATTCCCAGCTGGTGGGTTTTGGAGGCCTTTATGAAAGGGTCTGTCCTCTAATCAAAAGATAATCCTTGCCAAAACCCATCACTTCACTTGAACCATCCCATTCTATTTTAATTGCAAAGAGGATGAAAAAATCCAGCTGTTCACACAGAACAAGTGCCTCCTCTCCCCCTCAGACAAAGCCCTGTTCTGCAGGACCAAGGCATCCTGTGACACCTGCTGAGGAACATTTTTGCTGTCCCTCCCATCATATACTCCTTTTTAGAAGGCAAGGGTCTGCAGTATCCTACTGGCATGCAAGCTGGTTTGATGTTACATCTTCCCTTGCAAAAAAGCCATGCCTCGCACTACCCAAGCAGCACTGCTTAAGGACTGGGCAAAGCAAGGAGGACAGATAGGCACAGACTGTGCCCTTCTGCATCAGGCACCCTTAGCAGCCCATCCGTATGGTGGAGGTTTGGGTCAAGAGCCTGCTACAAAGCTACCCTCAATACCCCCTTTCAGAAGACAGAAAAAATGGAGTGAGAGGAAGCCAGCACTGCCTCTGAGACGTGGTGGATATATGCTACACACACACACACACACATACACACACACTGCTCACCTCCTGGGCAGGCAGCATGACTGCAGAGGAGGTGAATTACCAGAGTTACAAACTTGGTGCCTTTCACCAGCATTGAATAACCACAACAGGGAGAAACACATAGAGCACAAATGAAATGCAACAGGAGATGCAAGGCAGGGATGAAAAAAACAAAAAACCAAAAAAAACCACAAAAAACAAGAAAGCAATGGCGGTATGCAATCAGCAAAGAGGGAGGTGATGTACAACAGGGGCCATGAGGAAGCACAGAGACCCCGACAGAGACAGGAGGCACAAGCCAGTCCTGGCCTCCAGCTGCTGCTGAAGCAGTTACAGGAGCAAGCAGGTTTCAGTAGCAGGGATCTCTAAGCCAGGAGCCATGAGCAGCACTCACACCACATGCTGCCAGCAAGCACCAGCCTGACGGCAGTCGGGCACACCAGCGAGAGGAAACATAACGAGCTGCTAACTAGACACCAGCTTAAAGGCTCCAAAAGGTCAAAAGTTACATATGCTCCCCTCACTCTTCAAGTTTCTGAAAAGGGCAATTTCTGAATCCATGGGAACATGTCATTTATGCCTTCTCTCCCCTCCTCCCTGGATTTAAGAAGCAAGTCCCAGCACTGTGCCTCCCAGCCAGCTGCCAAGCAGGTAGATGTGGCCTCACTGAAGCCAGAGACCTCAGTGATGGCCACTGCTCCCGTCTCTTAACATAAGGTTAACTCAACAGTCTTACAAATGGAGAAAGAGTTAAACAAACAGGTTTTTTTCCATTCTTGCTCTCAATTTCCATGCTGTGCTATATGAAGGTGCGTGGCTCACTCAACTAGGAGACAATACAGATTGGCTCCATGGCAGTACCTGCAAATGGCATATGATAATCTCTGTGTCCAACACGGCAGGTGATAGCTGCTGCAACTGGAAAGGAGAAGGCAGGAAGGTGTGTTGGAAGAGGCCCAGGAAATAAGTGAAGGTGCTGCCTGGGCACTGTCCTTGGCACTAACCGGGGGAAAGCAGGTTCAGGATGCTATACGCAAGCTCTCGGGCATCAGGGTGGCACAACATCCTGAAGGGGCACTACAGCTTTCCAGGGACACGTGTAGCCCCCGTGGTCTTGAGTCTCCAGGGAAGCAATATATTTGTACAATCCTATCACAAGTGCTTTCCTTGCTTACTAACTCACTGTTCAGCAGTTTAAGCCCCAGCAATTCCTAGTTTCCACTAGGGGAATGCGGCCATGTGAGAACAGAGCCTGTCCTGGGTGTTCCAGGCAAAATAGTTTCCAACCATTCATCAAGGGCTCTTTTACATTTCTTAACTGGTTGGCATGGAAAGCTCCAGATGAAAGTTAGCATTTTCCCCAGAGCGGAAGTATCATGTCCAAATTATGCACCAAGTTAGCTTGCCAGCTGTTTTCATATTTGAGGAATCTGAGGTGCAGAATTGAATCTACCTTTGTTCCTCAATCTATTTCTTTGCAAAGGCAGTATAATTCCACATTTGTATTTTCATTCCAAAGCAAATGCTTCACTGCACTTTTTATTAAAATGATATCTGGTGTGTTCAGCCTGGTGTTAAATGAGAGACTATTAAAGCCAATCAGTAGAGAACTCATTAGTAACCCTACAACAACAAACTACTAGTTATGGCCCAGCATTCACAAGCAGTCATGACAACCAGTATGAAGAACCCAGGTCTCACTGAAGGCTACAATAAAAATACAGTTTATGTAGTCCAATGACTGTGAATACCCATACAAAATGGTTGAGATTCTATAACTCAAATATGTGTTAGAAATCATATTCTCTTCTCATGACTCATCCCTGAATTCCATTCCCAAGAATGCTGCTGTCATTTAGTTATTTTTTCCCACTTCAAAACTGTAATGAGAAGCACCAATCCCAAGCTCAAGGAAATCTGTTCTATCAATTAAAATAATGAAATAAGCAGAAAGCTGCCTATAAACACATCCACCTTTTCTCACTCACTCCTCAGCAGCCATGGTGAAGGGAAAAATAGTTGAGCTTTGCAGAATACCTAGAAGATTAGTAACTCTCCTTTGAAGGGTCAAGAGGGAAGAACTCCACATCTGAGCATCTCTCCAGAAGAAAACCCTGTTAGAAAATCCTTCACAACCTTTGTAAATCTTCTCATCTGGTAGAAGGCAGCAGAGAACCCAGCAGTTTGCTGGATGCCTGGAAGACCAGCCACTGAGGTAACTATTAATGTGGTAGACTGGAATATTCCAACTAGATTTCTTTCTGAGACAATGAAGGAATTAATGAACAGGTAATTATTACAAACAAACCAAACAAAGAGCATAATTGAACTGGAAAACAGCATTTGGATATTTGGATTTCAAATGATTATCTAAGTCTATTATCAGCATAAAATGAGAAAAATCCCACACTAGAGGAAAACTTCCCCAAGAATCATTCAAAAAGAAAGCTAAACTCTTGTAGAATATTTTTTTTTCTTAAAATATCATTTTCCTACTGGTTAGTGAGGTTATCTCACCAGTGGGCTCATTTCTAGAAAAAAATCGGTAAAGTTCAACGGTCACAATCATAATTCTGCAGTTCTAGCCTAACACAAAGGAGAATCAGTTTCAAGACAGCGAAGAAACAGTTGCTATGAGACCATTATTATTACAAGAAGATGCAGACCAAACACCTACATTGGTAAGAAATGGCATTTAGATAACAGTGTGTCTTATTTCTTTCTGTGCTTGCAGCCATACTTCAAACAAAACTTTGTTTGCACAAGCACTTGCAAAACTGAACAAGAGTGTCAATGTAAGAAGAGGGAAAGACATGAAGAAACTGAGGTTTCTTTTTACATCCAAGAAACATTCAGTTCATTTCTTCCTTTCTCTATTATACACCCAGATCAACCACCAACTGAGACCTCATTGAGCAAGATCATTTGATTTTAGCTGCATTCAGAACTACTGCACTTTCAGAAAGGGGAAAAAAAAAAAAGGTAAGAAATGGTCAGAGTTCAAAGGCAGATCTTGGGAAATGACTAACAGTCTTAGTGTGTAATGTGCCTCAGCTGAACTAAATTACACATTTTTTTAGTTGGATGTGTCACTCTTCGAAGAATGGGATAACAGAAAAATTCCTTTATTGCACTCCCAGCTATAGATTTGAAGCAAATTGGACCACTTTAGATTAGCTTCAAGAGTTTCTGAAACACCAGCTACATAGTGATGTATATCTGAGGTCACATACACTTTGCAGTCTCCCCAGACAGCAAACCCACATACATACATTTCTCTATTCTGTGTAGGCATGCGGAGGGGGAACTGTAAGTTGCAGATGGCTGAATATAGTACTGCTGGGCCCAAGACAGGTCTAAAATTAGTTTTCCAGAATCTTCAGTCCAAAGAGAACCAAACCATGTTCCATACATGCAGGTATTGCTGCTGCCTGCTGTGTCCAATGCGCAAGTGCTGTGGGATCTTGGTAGATGAAAGGGGTTAGGGAAGACACGAAGCTGCCAGGTCTGCAGAATCTATAATACTCCAGACAGACAAAGTATATCAGGAGAGGTTTAAACCTTAGCACATAGTAAAATTCAGCGAGTTCAAATAGACTTGAAGGTATGAACACAGACTACAGCCATTAGTCTCTGGGGGTTTTGGTTCAGTGAGGGGAATTCATATCTTCATGTCTGCTTCTTTCCACTTCTTCTCCCTTTTCTCTACCCTTCCTCCTGTCCAGACTCCAGACTGCAAGGCTGAGCTTGAAGCTATCACATTTCTATTGAGCCTTTGGATTTGTAAGAGTAATGGCTTATTTCAGACACCACGGGTTTTTATACATCAAAAAGTGCCCAGAAGTAATTTCACTTAAACAGAAAATCAGGCACCCAGCTCACTGAATTCACACTTTTTAAAAATCTCACTCAGAAGTGCAGACAAAGTGGAAACATTTGGGGGGTCAGAAACCCAGACTGGCAAAGCACAGGTCAGTGCTGCGTGAAGCAAAGAGAGTATTTGCACTGTAGTAACAGAAGCAACTGCAAAACAGTGTAATTATTTCTGAGCTTGCTCGGGTGCCTGCAGCCATCTAGGCAGTGGCAGAATGGAGCCTGGCATGGACTAACTGACTCTGCTTCTCAGCAAGACTGATGTCAGTACCCAAACTAAGCTGGATAGGTATATCTACATGTATCTGCAGCCATTCCTGTGAATGCTGTACTGAAAGCAGACAAGGGAGAAGGAACAGCATGATTTGGGCCATGTGAAGGTAAGAAGAAAGCTAATATCTTCAAAAATTACAAGAACTGCTTTCATGTGAGGTGCCCAGGCTTGAGGCCATATCTACACTGCAAAACAGTACTGTCATATCTAGAGATTCAAGAGTCTCTGAGCTGGTGACTTCTGTACAATGCAAAGAAGTGCTATGCAGAGAGATTACGTTGAGTCCTTGAAGCAGTGTAGCTATGTGGGTATGATATGCACAGGCTAATACAGACAGAACTAATTAGCGGAAGGTCTCTGCAGAACACTGCATCGCATAGCAGGGGACAATGTTCTGTTTTCTCAATAACGGTTGAAGAGGTAATATAGCTCCCCCCGCCAAAATCCCTATCATTTGGAAAGGTAAAAAAACCAGCTTGCCTTGATGCTACTTCTGATAACTTTGTATATATTAAATATATTTCCCCTGTTTAATCATTCCAGGGTTTACTCAAAGAGCAGCAGAAAACAACCCTTACTCCTAAACCTTGCTGGGAAGCAAACTGATAAAAGCAGTGGGCATCTTCAATGATTCCAAGGCTTGCAGACAGCAAAAAGCCAGTATGGGGAAGAGAAAGTAAAGGCAGTAAGACCTGGCAATATGCCTAATGGATCATAGAGACAAAAAAAACCCAAAAAACAAATAGCAGATAGCATTATGGATAACACAAGGGGGTCAAAAAATAGATTTTTCTCTCAGTCCCCAATGTTCAGGCAAAGCAAAATCTGCTTTCTTGTCTACCAGTCCCTCTATCCGCTTAGTACCATTGACAGTGAGGGGTCACAGCACACAAACCAATCCATCATATTTACACTGTTCCATGATTCATCATGACAAATGAACAAAGATTCTGAGGCCCGTGTGGCCCTCTCTACTGATGGCTACTGCCTGGATTCCCCTTGTCCTACCACAAAAGGATCAACTTGTCCAAGGATTTTATATGTAAAACATTGGAGAACGACAGCTGAACAAGTCAGGGGGCATCTGGCTAATTGCAGATACCACCTCTCCTAGCTCTTCCTATGTCTAATTATCTGGGTTGCTTAGCGACACACTAAAACTCCAGCTGGGACAAAAAGGAAGATCTAGTAATCAGAGTGCTGTTCTAGAGGTTGTTCCACCGCAGGCTTCCTCTATGACCTTAAACAGGCATCTTAGTGCTGTGTATTCAGAAAATCTGAATCCGAATCAAAATATGTTTATTCAGATAGGTTTTTTCTATTTTAAAACACCTTTTTTTCATCTAGTGAAACCTGCAGTTCTGATGGAGTTGCCTAGGCTCTCTGCATAATGTACACAAGAGAGAATGAAACCCAGAACACTCAGCAGACAATGGCCAACAAGGTGCCAATGAGCAAGGGTGACAGTGTAAGTCATCCTCTTTGAGGTAACTGGATCCTTAAGACACCCAAGGGCTTTAAAGGATAAAGCAGGAGCTGACCAGAGTTGATGACTTAACTTTTTGCAGCTCTAGTTCTCCCTATCTCTCTGCAATTCCTTCTCTCCTGTAATTCAGGACATCAGAAGGACACATGGTTCTCAGACAACAGGTGCCATGAAACTATTTCAGGTGGGTGAAACAACCATCACCTATAAAGGATATCCATTTACATACTGCTGGTGCCTGTAACAGAACCTGGAGCCTTTTAGATTTAAATACACTTGAAGACACCACACTGCTTTCAGCAAGAACCCACCTGAGAATTACAGACCCATTCATGCAAAGACACCCCAACAAATCCACTGTTATTATAAAAGCCAAATTTTGTGCATCGAGAGTCACACCCAAATTTTTGCACTGTGCCTTCATTGTTCCTTTTGCTCATGCTGGCTTGCCCCCTGTGTTGTGTGGAGGCTTTCTAAGGGAATTACAGTAATAGCATTCATGATGTAGAGCAACACTGGTCCCACCTTCAGCACATCTCCTCTTGTCTAGTTTCTGGCCAACACCATGGGCTACCCTGAAGCATCACATCCCCCAGCAGAATTATTCTGGTCTCAGAGGTCATCTGTGACCCTGCTTTTGAAAGCCTAGCCCAGACCCTTCCCTTACCTGTTGAGCATGTTGGACTGGTAAATCCTTTTCTCCTGGGTGTTGTAACAGCTGCTCTTCGGCTCAGGGATGAAGCTGTGTTCAGACAGCATATCAGAAGCAGCCGTGGTGATTATGGCTATTCCATCCCTCACTCTGGCAGGAAGACCATAGTCCCATTCATCATATGAGACAGAGATGAGCCCAGTGGGGAACTCAGATGGCACTGTGTCTGTATCTCCTGCCACCAGGCTGGGCACGATCCACGTGTAACCATAGCCTGTCAGACCCACAGAGTTGGCTACCTCAAAAATGTAGGTGGCCTCTTCCTTTGTGCAGTAGAGGAGGATAACAGGGCTTTGGAGTTTCTTGAGCTGGTTCTGGATCTTTGAGTCCCCATCGTCCAGGGACATGTCCAACAGGAGGACCTCCTCCAGTTCCCAACCCACAAAACTGTGCTCAATGGTACTGCGGATCTTGTTCACAAAGTCCTGGTAGCCAGGGAAGTAAGTAGTGACAATGGAGAAGATGTACCAGTCATATTCTTCCATGATGTTGAGCATGACAGAGGCTTGCTGTTCTATTGATGGGCCAAACTGGAAGAACATGGATGACTCATCCTAGAATAGGAAGTCGAAGAGAGAGAAAAAAAAAACAAGAATAGGTCAAAGGATATAAACAGCATTCCTAGTCAAGCCATTGAACAAGGAGGGGGAGGCACACAGTCAGAATCTTACATTTCATGTCTTGGCCACCGCTTAAGGATTTTTAACTTTTCAAAATTTAAGTGAAGCAAGTGGGAAGGAAGTAAAAGCCTTTTTATGACCAGCTGCCCTTACTTTATTTTTAAAGGCATGTTGCCAAAATTATTTAAAGGTTTCAAATGTCAGGCATGATCCTAAGAGACAGAGAATAAGTGGTACACAAGTAAGACCAGAAAAAAAGAATATGTACAAAATATTTCACGGTTGCAGAAAGTAAGAGCTATAATAATCTAGGGATTATCATAACTTTATGTGTAATATAAACAGGAAATACAGAAGCTTTGATCTTTATTTAGTTTGGGACAGTCAATCTAGTTTGAGCATCCAGAGTGAAGCACTATTAGAGTAGGCAAAACCATTGGACACAAAGAGCTCTGAGAGCCCCAACTACAAACCCCTTTCAAAGCATGCAGTAGCACAGAGTGCTTTTACTGTGAAGGCTCAGTCTCAGAACATCAGAAAACATACTAAAATGGAAAAATAAAGTCTAAATTACCATTGGTTTTGTTTATACCATGGTTCAGAGGAGAACAAGAAGAAAAAAAAAAGCAGAATTAAATTATATATATCTCTGCAGAGATTCCCATTATGATATAAAAGTTCTCCAAATTGAATCATCACTTTCAGGAAAAAGATGGAAGCCCCACCTTCTCTCAGTAAACTAGAAAAGCTGAACCAGAGATCCAAAAGGAGGTAGTCAGGAGTTTTAAACCTGGGGACACTTATTGTGCAAATGCGTCAAGAAATTACCACAAGATATTCACATTTAAAACAGTTCTCTAACAAATCCACTCTCGCATACCCTGGCAGGTAAGGCTGTTTTTCAGAAGGGATGCCAGTTAATCATGCATCCAGCCAGCCAGCCAGCCAGCCAGCCATTGCTTCTTTAGTCATGGTTTTGATTACCTATAGCCTTTTTCTTTACTGGCAAAATATGTCATAGCTCAGCAGCTCCAGGATAAAAAAGCTTTTATCCTGCACCTAGCTTTACACTGTTTGTTTCTCTTCCCTAAATTCCCTATGGGTCACATCCTATAGAAGAGTCCTTGCTCCCCATATCTCCATTCCAATCACACGTGAAACTACTCTTAAGGCTGCCCTTTGCTCTCTGGAAAAATAAATATACACAAAAAGAAATGGGAAATAAAGCACCAACAAATTGTAGAGAAGTTAAAAAAAAAAACACAACCAAAAAAAAAAAACAAAAACAAAAAAACACACAAAAAACCCCGGGAGCAGCACAGAAGCCTCTCAATCTGTGGCAACCAGCTCATACTTTCTACAACTGGAATTCATCCCCATCTTCCTGAATTGTGCTCAAGAATTGAACTTACTCTTGCAATAAGAAGACACTTTTTATCTTTGAAGCTTATGGAGAAAATCAGGAAAGCCTGAGGAAAGATTACACTGTTGTCACAGCATCTGACAGAGTTTGAAGAAAGCCTGAACAAGCATCTCCTATACCTTTTCTTGCACTGTGCCTTTGAAAGCCACTTGTACCAAACCAAATGCTAGAGTGTGAAGCCAGCCTTACCATAACATGAAAAGGCAAGACAGCTCCACTGATGACTAGCATTTATTTTCATATTAAGTTCAACAAAAGCTTTTCTATACTTACATATAAGAACCTCTGAATGGACTGCAAATTTCCACAGTGTCTAGGAGAGAGTGTAAGATCTGAAGGACCTGGCTATTGAATTAGGAGAACATTTGACACAAGACATCTTGAAGTCTTGTCTGACTGGGTGCTTTCCTCAGCAACAAATAGGGTACGTGAGATAGTAAATCCTCTAGTATTCCAAGGGTGTACGCACATACACATGCATACAGGAGTTAGTAGGTGTGAGTGATAGTGTGGGCAGGAGGTACTGCCCTCCCTGTGATTTTAAACAGGGTCAAATGCTCCAGCTGAAGCGCCCACTGACAGTTCATTCCAGATGAGTGCACAGCCCAACTGCTGAAGAGCATTCAGCCCCAAAGAACTGGAGAGAATTCAGGGCTCCCAAGTGCATCAGAACATCCAAAAATCAATACACCAAATACCTTTATCACAACCCAACTAAACAATTCCTCCCCACCAAGAAATGTAAGCAACCCTCCTTAGATCAAACAGCACAAACCTCTTGGCTGTGTATGTAATAATTGCTCCAGAGCAACTGGTTACATTTTTATTATAGAAAAAATCAAGAAAAGGCAACTTCTATTAAAAATGAGATCATTGAGAAGATACAAGCCAGTCCAGCTTTTAGCTTGCCAAGATGTCTCTTGGCACTTGATCACCCCAATACTTGGGCTAGTCAAATGTTCATTCCTTAACCAACTCAACACTCAGAAAAGAGAGGGGCAAGGGAGGAAAGATGGACAACAGTGTGAAAGAACATGTCTCACTCATAATGAACCAGGAAAATTGCTGATAGAACTGGACAGGAATCTCAGTGAGTGCCCTCTGGGGAATAAAAATGCAAACTAAGAAAAATACCTGAATGCCACAGTTTCCTTCCTCTCCTTAGTTTTGAACACACCTGATGGCAAGTCAGGAAGAAAGAGGAACTGAACTGACAGAGAACCACAAAGCTATCAGAGCAGGAATTTGATGCCACTGTGGTGTTACAGTTCAAACTTTTAAATTGGAGGTAGATATAATGGGGTTTTACCATTTTTACACATATACACCCTATGGAACCATTATTTCTTTATTATTCTGACACCAAAAAGGAATAAGGGTTTTTATAGAACATTGCAAGCTCCTACTTTATTCCTGCAGAAATTTCACATTTCATCTCAGAATAGCCAAAACACGGTTAAATATTACCACTGGGAGACAGATTTAAGTCTGAGGTAGGGATAGGTTGCGTTCAAAGTGGAAATCCCTTACATTGCACATCATCCACGTGAAGCTTGCCTTTCTCCTGCAGTCCTTTCACCTGTAAATCCAGGCTCCTCATAGCTAACGGCTGCAGAGTGTACCTCATCTGATCTGAAAGAGCAGAGGCTCCATTACAGGATCCCAATCCCTCCAGACTCCCCCACCATCACTCTGCAAGGTCAGGAATCTGTAGTGTGCAGAGCTGAGCTGGAGGTGGAGCTGATCAATTGACACAGCACCACCCCCTAGCTGACAGATGGCATCCCACAGAAAATCTGCTCTGAGTTTACCACTACTGGGACAAGTATTGCCTCCTCTTCCTGCATGCTTAACCGCTCATATAAGGAGGCTGGATTGCACATGGTGAAGGTGTAAAAACACTCACCATGAAGCCTCCTCTTGGAGACTGGTGGCTGTTGAATTCCTCAGTGGATGGAAGAGAGCTTGTGGAGGTGGCACAAAGTTTAGAGAGCGACCAAGTGTAATTGCCACAATTGCAAGTTACCCCGGGCCTTTTGTTTCTCAAGCGTGGGCCTATGCAGATATTGCACAAAGGCTAGGACTGACACCCTCCACACCCCCAGGGATGTAGGCCCATAGCAAGGCTGCAGGTGACTCTCCAAGGAGCCCTCCTGCAGCTGCACCATTTGAAAACAATCACTGCCATTTAATGAACCATTTACCTCAGATGTGGCAGGAGAGGTCCCCAGGGTGCTTTTCTCACAAGTTCCTTCTTAACAGCCTCTCTGGATTCCCCAGCCAAGCAAAGGCAATTACTACCTTACAAACAACATCCTACTATCCAGAGCAAACCCACTTCTCAGCATGGGGCAGACTCAAGAACATCCCTAAAGCAGAGAGAATCTGGATCCCAAAACACTGTTGCAGTGGGCCAGTCATCTCAAAGAACTAGAGAGTCTTCCATCAAGCCATAGTATAACTGCTGACTTGAGGAGTGAGAAGATCAGCATGCTACGTTTCCTCCGTGCAAGCTATCTGAATCCAACCTGATTCTTTTATGCACCATCCTGCCATTGCTGGGCCCTGAACATATTTTTGCTACTGGTGGCAAGTTCCTTTAGCTCCAGTCCAAGTGCCATACCCCACAAAGGTCATGTGTGTCAAGCTGTGCACATGAAATTTGTCAGGAGCAAGTCAAGAGCACATGTTTGCTTCTGGGATTTGGAAAAAAAATCCATGTTTTTGCAAAATGCCCTATGCTGCTTCCTCCACATAGATGCAGGAGAAATATAATCTGTGCTGCACTGGGCGTAGCTCCTTTTTATTAGGCTTTTGGAAACATCCGTATTTCTAACCTCATATGCTGCTGCGTTAAGCTTCCCACGCAGCCCTAATTTAACAACTGGGCTCTGCCCTTCCTTTCTGGTTTGCAAAGGGGATTCTATAAAATCCTATTGTCTCAGGCCACTATCACTTTCCAAAGTTGCCTTCTCATTTTTCAGATTTAGAAGAAAAGCTAGTTGTGTGTCTTTAACACAGTCTTGATTTGCAAAATTCCTGTATGACCTACAGACAAATCACATAGGTCTGCCTCTTGTTTAGTCTTAAGCCCTGCCTACCACACATTTTGTGGAGGCAAAAACGAGTGAGCAAGCACCAAATAACTTCTGGGAAAACACAGACCTTAATTTCCCTACCTATGTATTTCTTTTCTTCAAAATTGAGACACCACTGTGTACCTATTTGTCACAGTCCTGGTGGGATACCTGATTCACTGGGAGTTTTATTGTTCATGATGGAAAATGCTGCAACAGTTCAAAGTCTTATAATTAAATTTTATATATTTCTGAGTCCTGTTTGTTATAATAGATCTGACAGGAAATCAGGATCTTTGTTGCTTAAGTGTTTATTTACTCCTGTTTATTCTTACCACAAATGCATCACCGCCTCAGGCTAGCCTTCAGTCAGGATCTTTTGCCTGTTTGTCTTTTTTCCCCACATTTAATTTTTTTATTTAGTTTTCAATGACTCAATAGAAGAAAACTCTTTAACATTACATGCTGCATCATCCTATGTGAGTCCTTTCCTTGAGTTCTTGCAATAGGGACTGTGAGAACACGGTGACACTAGGGCTCTGGCACAATGTCTCTATGGTAGGACTGGCATCTAGAACAGCATCTCTGCGTCTCTCATACATACATGCTCACATTTCCACAAATACACATATTTACAGCAAGAACTACTAAAAGTAAGGTTGGAGCACATTGAACTGTATCATTTCTTAATGAGTCTCTGCCTAGTTGGTACGATTTAGTAGGATTTCAAAACTTTCCTGTCTTACTGGAACAGGTTCCCTGGGTTTTTACTGATTTCAGCTTGCACAGCAGATGGAAGAGATGACCTCCTGCAATCCTTTCCCAGTGCTCTGATTCACTGATGAGTGGATCATTCTTGGTGAAAATCCTCAGAGCTGCCCTGGGAACGTGCCATCAGTGGGAAGCTCAAATTCATTAGATGCAGAAATGTGGTTTATATAACCGTATCATTTATCAGTTCCCTCCCTTGTTCTTATAATAACTACCGAACATACTAATATTATTTGACAGAAGGATACATAGCTCAGAGATGACGGTTACAGAGAAGTGATTACAGAAATTGGTGGATGAGTGAAAGAGACCCAGTTCAGCGTCCCCACTTATGAAAAGGCCCACAGGATATACTGTGATAAATGAATGGAGGGCTGTTAAGAGCCCTCTTTTACAGAAAAGAGTGGTGTTGTCCTTCTGGTGCCTGCTAGGCATGGCATACAATTGGCCAAGAAAGAAGGTGGGTGGCAATTAGGAGAATGGTTGTTGACTCTCTAGGTCTTCTCTGGAATCCACAATCCCTGGTGACTACTGAGAATAATTGTGATAAAGAATCTATAGCTGCTAGTGTAGAACAATTTTGTTACCCTAGTAAACGGTAACAAATGTACCAAGATTCACATGTATAATAACTTTGACTATACACAGAAGTATCATCATATACATAGATCCCAGCCATGATTTGGACATTAAACTCTCTGTAGCAGTGGAAACAGATCTGCTGCAGAGCCCTAGCCCAGGGGCAAACATGTAGTGCTCCTGAGTGCTGAAAAAAAAAAAAAAAAAAAAAAAGAAGGTCTCTGATTAAAGACAACTCAAGAGCTGAAAAGAGCTAAGTGATTTCCACTTTCCACTTAAGGGTCTACAGAAATCATTCCTTCTTAGCATTTTGCAACAGAGGAGACACAAGATATCCTAAATTATGTAATCTTGATCTTGGAATTGTTTCACTCCATATCATATGCAACTAATAAAAAAGATGAAAGAGTCAAACACACCAGGGCCATTGTCTGACATGTACAATTCAGAGACAAAACTCAAAAGCTGTTTGGCTAAGGAGAGAGTGCACCATTTGTGAATTTTATACACTATCACTGGTCAAAGCAGCCTACTGTACAATGGTATGCCACACCAGCTTTTCAGAACATCACATATGGATGCCAGCACTTCTCCACAGAAGGGAAATGGCAGTTAGCAAGCTGCCAGGATAAACAGTTTTCACACCGGGCTTGTTGCATTTCCATTTTCACCTCTGTATGTGTCTGTTTCCTTGTTTGATGAGCTTACATGGATGGATTAAACCACTGGTCGCTCTAAGTAGATTCCACCCACCAGGTGCCATGTTATACCATGCTGGCAATCTAGACAGTGCAAGCTTAGCTCCCCTGTCCCAGCTCAGATAAGCCCACTAGGATGGCTTAATATCCTGACATTGACAGCCCAAAACAGTTAGAGGAAAGTCAGACTGCTCCATTACTCATCCATCCAATTACATCATGGTATTTGCCTGGGGCTTCTTTTCTGGCTTTCTTAACCTCCAGGCTAAGGACTGAATTTTAACTGTAAGCTGAATGGAGTGTCATTGGTATAGCCATATTAATCAACGGCAGCCATAAAACCATCCAGCACTCTTTAAAAAGTCCAGTCACAGTATTTGGCAAGATATCATTGAATAAATTTCTCAAATCAACTATCCAGGGTGAAATACTATTTCTTTTTATCATTTCTAAATTAACTGCTCTTCCATCTCATCAAGTATGCCTTTGGTCTCTTATTATGAGCAAACCTTATTATGAGCTGAACCTCCAAAGGTTTATGGAGTCTATTTAGACAAACCCTGGAAGTTTGGCATTGCATCCAATGCCTTCTGAGCCTCTCAGGAACTGAAGATCTCTCACTGCAACCCAGCAGTGGACAGGTCAGAGTGTGTCTTTGAAGGCCTCCAACCCCCTTCTGTCTCATGAAATAGTGGCATCCCCTTTCCATCAAATTCTACGTTAAGCTTCTGCAGGCAATGCTGTTATTTTCTCTGCATCCTAACACATGCCATCTGCAGTCCTCATGGTGCCAGGGTCTACTCAGCCTTTATGGACAGAGTGAAGTTGGCTGTGCCCATGCTCTGAGCTGGCCGGACCACAGCTGAAGAAAAGTAGTCAGTTTAAGGTAATATTGTTCCAGGACTTAATCTTTTCTTAAGAGGCTGGTCTTATTAACCAGTTTAGATCATTTTCAATGCATCGATATAGCTTATATACCCTTTGGATCAGAGCTGGCTTTCTTCAGAGTGCAAGTGAGCAAGCAGCTAAAGGCAAAGCCTGTGTAGATGTGCCCTCTACTCTCCTTAAAGCAAGGAGCAGTAAAAGGCTTCAGCCCAGCAGTAAATAGGCAATGCTTTTACTTAAAAGAGAAAACTAAAAAAAAAAAACAAAATCCTATTTAAAATAGGATAGCCCCCCAGCAAGGTGATAAAACCAAGAGCTGAGACCTGACTAGATTACACAGACTGAAGATTGCCCACTGCCCCATACCTGCCTCTTCTCTAAGAGGGTCATAATTGATGGTTGGTCCTAGTTCAGCAGCGGAGTTTCCCTGGCAACCACGCACACATAGTGCAGCCGTGGCCCTAAGTTCCTTACAGCCGGCGCTGGCAGTCAGCAGGGAGGGTCCCCCATTGCTCCCTGAAGAACTACGCGGGGCATGGCCCAGGCTGCAAAGGCTGGGGCTGGGTGTCACTACCCTCACCCAAAAGCAGGACTCATCTCTGGCAACCTGCTGAGACTGAAGGGATGCTCAGGAAGAGGAGCAGGGACTGATGGACCATCTGCCTGGACATCTTGTGTCAGGTAAGTAGGGGCAGGCAGGAGTCAAGTCAAGATTTCCCCTCATCCTGCCCACCCAGGTCTTCTCCAGGGCTGGTTCCTGATTGCCTCCGTGCTCCTTGGTGCTACTTCGCTCTGTGGTGTGAGAGGGAGGTGAAGAGTGTATGTGCTGCTGTCTTTGCTTCCCTGCATTCATACACCCCTCTTACCTGGAGATTCAGCCCCACAAATACTGTCAGGTTTGTTTAGTTAGCCCAGGTCACTAGCTTCCTGCCATGAGCTGGCCACAAAATTCAGAAAGAAGTGATCCCACCTTTTCTCCTTCTGAGTCTGAAAGTCAGTATTCGGCCATTTCATATGCAGCTTTCTAACACTGTGAGGATCCATGCTACCCTTCACTGTGCTCTCCAAATCAGATCTATCACTGTGGAAAGGAGGTGCTGTTTGCTCCAAATAGACCTCCTCCCTGCGCTGAGCTCTCCCAAACCTGACTCACTCCAGTGCACTGCAACCTGTGTTTTACAGCATGGGCTGGGACAGGAGCAATGTCGAACTCTCACTATGCATCAGGCAAGAAAGCATCTCAGTGTGGTGCACTTTAAGAAGGATTTTGCTACCTTCCTTATGCTGCCACGATAGTATGAAAGAGCTCAGGCATAAAATGAAGAAACAGTACCCTGGTCCACCTTCATCTGGAAACGCTGCTGGCAAACAGCTGCGTCATTAGCACATGTGTGTCTGCGCTAGGCAACTGGAGGCACAGAAATCATGAGCCAGCCCTAAGGCATCCATGCATTAGCACTATGTGGAAACTCCAGCTCAAGTCCAGCAGAGCTGCCATATCAGGAGAGGGAACTATTTCAAATCCTGGCCTGCACTGACATGGTGACACTTCTTCTGGTTTCAGATCTAGTTGAGGATTCTTGAAGCTTAGAGAGGAACCAGAAGTGGATTCCTGAACCATTGGACCTAGACTCTGGATTCAGCCTGTGCTTTGGAAAGCAACTGTATCACTGTGTTAACAAAAGTCTTTGGCTGGAACAAGCAATAAGAATTTCAATATGCAGCCTCCTTTGTCATGCTTGAAGGCCTGATCCCCATCAGAGCTGGGGGGCCATAGCTAGTTATCTCTTGTGTTCCGGGATGGATGAAAGCATGGCAGCAACCTGTCTTCTCTGTACCCAGCTCTCCTTCTTAATCAACCAGTGAGCAGTGCCTCTGTTGGGAAGCTGTTGTCATGCCTGTCTTGCTCATCTAACTGATTCACAGAAGTTTTAAATTATTATTGATTCTCCTCTTCCCCACTGTGGAGACTTTGAGACCAATAAAGCACACGGAGTTATTTACACAGATATTAGAAAGAAAAGAAGCTCTCTCCTCAAACGTTCTTCTTGAGCTCCCATCTATTAAGTCTCAGAAACTCAATAGGATGTTTCCTACAGCTTTACAGACAAAAACGCTCACAAACGTATGAAGTCCCCTACGCACATACAGGCCCATCCAAACGTTTGAAGGATGTTCTGCCAAATCCACACCTGCTGAATTATTGCTTCCTATTATTTTGTATTGGGATCATAGCTCTTTAGTTCCTTTTCTTTGCCCTGATGATTAACAGCCATTTACCATATCCCTTGCTGCTATGAGACAGAGGTAAAAATTGTGTCAAATCTCCTATTCAAGGAAAAGTCATTTCTGAACTCAAATGAACTGGAAGTTGTTCTTGGTAAAATACTGGACCATAGGAGATTAGCAGAGCTGGAGCTTGCAGTCTCCACACAGTCCTAGAAACAATTCGCATCCACGGTTGCCACATTGGTGCTGTAAAGCACCTTTGTATCCATCTTAATGATCTAAGTACATGAACGTTTACTCCTCAGGGTTTAATGATGAGGATTTGGAAGAGGGAATCAGTTCATCTGTCTTTACAATAAGGGTGCTATGAGTTTAAGTTCTCTATTTCTTTTTTACTTGAGCAAAGTCAACAAGCCCATTTCTAGTCAGCTTAACTTTGTTCCAGAGCAAACATAATTGAATTCACTGTTTTTTCTACACTTACCTGCACATTAATAGAAGGTGCCATCTATATATTCAATATGCCCTTGACATAACTTAAAAGCAGCAGCACAATAAATAAGATGCTCTTTTTGTTCCTGAATTCAAATTTTTCTACTATATTAGGCTTTGTACTTTTTTTAAACAAAACCCAAGGCTGGGGCTGAACTGCCATATCTTTTTCAAGATCACACACGCACATGAGGCACTGAGATTTCTGTCGAGGATCGGCACAGCAAAGAAAGGGATTGATGGAGCAGCAAAAGAATTTGCCTCTGCTGGCCGTTAATAATAAGAGTAACAAAAGCATCTGAGAGAATAAAAGCCAGAGTGAGGCATGTAAGGTATAGAAATAGCTCTTTGACTGACTCAAAGGCAAAGCTGATGCATCTTGTTTTTCTACATCTCCCGTTGTCTGTCCTCTTTCTTAACCACACACTCCAACACAACGGGGGAGTGGGAAAGTAGATGGAAGCATCAGCAGGAGCTACAGTAAGCTGGGGAGAAATGAGCTATTCAGTCTGAACATTGCCTGGCCAGTGCTTGTAACAAAAGATGGACAAACACGAATAAGAGAGGGGAAAAAAAAAGCCGTATCCAGGACTGCACCTCCTGCAAGGGAAGAGCCACTGGCTGTGACACATTGTCTCTCCCTTCCACCTTGTATCACTCTCTCTCTTTATTTCCTGTCTTCCTCTACACAGCTGCCTCCAGGTATCTCAGTGCATGACGGTGTGTATATATATATAAATATATATATAAACATACACGTGCAGGATGGCTCAAGATAGGCAAATTGGCTCATCTCCAGTATGCCAGTTCCACTCCAACTCCGGCTGGCAGCACCTGTAGTGGATTAGCATCTGACAATGATCCCTGTGAAATGAGGTGCTGGTGTAGTCCAGCCTTACTGAAGATTAGTGTCTACATCACCACACATGTGTTCAGAGCTAATTAAGCCTCTGGTTAGTGCTCTCAGAGAGATGCCAAGGATTACACAGGCTGCTTCACCACACAGCCCTGGCCACAGCCCAGAGGAAGAGAGCTTGCATGCCTTCGAACTCCTGGTAAAAGCATCTGAGACATGGTTTTAACAGACTTTATTCTTCCTGACAAAGTACAGTCTTTCAAGACTCATCTTTCATGACGGTAAGTAGTCATCTAATTAATATACACCAAAATAATCTGGGTTTCAAACAAACAAACAAAAAAAACCTCCAACAACCAAAAAAAACCACAAACGAAAGCTGTCTTTTCTTTAGGCAGGTCAGAATGAATGGGAAATGTGGAAAGGGAATAGCCACAGAAAGGTATATTTCAGGGTGCAGTTAAGCAAATCTGGAAGCTGAGTCAAAGTCATCGCTCTGGTCGTCTAGCTTTGGGATTAATTTTTTTGCTAGTAGGAAGAAATACCCTTTTTCTTTTTCATGTAAACTCTCTGAATATCTGCCTCCTGAGAAGTACTGAGCTGAAAACCCTTTCTTTCAAATCTGGTGGCTAGTGGAAGAAGCTCGACTTTTTCGTTATCTCACTGGATACAGGATGTGTACATTCCTACACTACGCATCCATCTGCACTGCGTAGGAGCCTGCAGCAGTCGCTGTGCACCCTTTATCTCAGAGGACGTTCTCCTCTGTGCTAAGAGTAGAAGAAACAGTGTAAGAACGATGTACGTGCATTATCTTCACATCAGAACTCTTCAAGGCATGCAGTCTTTCGGAGTGGGCATGCTAGGTGAATGAAGCATGCCGCATGGGAGATATCAACCCAGTGCTCTACAAATCATTTGGTGTCCAGCTGCTCTTGTTATGTTACCCAGTAATTTCTAAGGGCTAATAGTAGATCTCTTTCACTCACCAGGCTAATCCCACTAACTTCAAAGTCACACCATACTCTCTAAGTGGAAGTGAGAATGTGATCATCCTTGTGTATTTGGCAATAGGCTAATGGACAGAACCTCTCTATTCATCAGTGGGAAAACACAGACTTTACAGACATCCCTGGCTGGCCTTCCTTCCCATGGAATCTCTCTTTATAATGTAGTTCTAGGATATCCCAGGAAGGAAAAGAATGCAATATCATTACATATTTGCATGTTTTAATATATACATAATCCATTCATAAAGAGCTAAGTATCCTAAATCTCACTTTTTTCAGGGAGCTTTCCCAGGGCCATGAGTTCCCCTTCTGCTGTCTGCTGTGGGGGACTTTATACAGCCCATTGATAATTCTCCTATCTCATTGCTATGCAACAAGCAAATTATTGGGTGCTCAGAAGATTTTCACTTCACTCCATAAGCACCAGCATGTCTGTTTCGGCAGAGATTAATCATGCATGCCCTCAACAGTCTTGGACTCAACCCTTTTTGGGGCTCCTCTAAACAGGGCAGTTTACTTCCTTACACAAGGTCTGTTGCATGTCTTGGACTTCAACAAAAGAAGCCTTCAGTCCTCTGGGCACACCAATAGCAACATTTTAACAGTGCAGAGCAATGCTGCCCAGTAGTTTACAGTCTAAATTAAAGATGAACAGCATTTCAGATGGAACCATCAGAGGACATTAAGCAAGATGGTCATAATCCCTCCTGCTGGGATATGGACAGCAGGCGTAAACTGGGCCCACTCCTGGTGAGTCTTGATAGGGGATTTTTCAGGACTGCAAGTGGGCAACACCTTCCATCCTACAGTTTGCACCAAACCACCTCCTCAGAGTTTAACAGTATCTTGCAATCTTTGTGGACTCAGAAGGGAGATTACTGTCTCCTGAAGTGCCAAGAGCTTTTGCTGCAGCTTCTAGGTTTTCCCTGAAGTATTCGTCTCCAGGTATTGAATGGGCTAGGTATTACAACTAAAACTATTCTAATTTTGCACATTTTTCTTCTCAGCTGACATATTCAATCCGGAGGGAATATGATAGATGAGATGTCTTTGCTCACCTGTATCTGCATAAGCTTGTTTTAAACACATTGTATGTTTGCTTCAACTTCCCAACAATAGCCTCTTCACAACTCCAGGCCTTTCAAAACCATACCTGAATTGTGTAATGCCACAGGCCCATGTCAGAGATGCGAGAGCTAACCTGTACAACCTAGCAAGCCCACAAGGCACAGCACCACCTTGCAGAAGTATTAGCTTGGATTCCTAAAGCTGAAGAGTGGTTTCAGTACAGTTCCTAAGCCAAATTTGTGATGACACAATTGTACCACCCCTGGAGCTAACCTGCTAAGTGCTACTTAAAGGCGTACAAACTCTGCCATGCAGCTATGACCTCTCTGAGACTTACTCTCTTCCTGCAGTACTTGGGCACCACAATATCTTAGGCTGCTTCCCACCGCAGCTGCCATGGGAGACTTACCCTTGCTGCCTGCCCCTTGGGCTCTCTTTGCCCCCACAGCCTCAGCAAAGGCAGTTCTCTGCTTTCCAGGGCCCAGGGAACAATTTAAACCTTTTCTCTCGGGCCCATCTTGGACCCTTCTCCTGCACCTCCCAGCCCCACAGGGTCCCCCTGCATCAGCTCGCCTCCTACATGCTGGGCACAGGGCAGCCATGACCGTGCTGGGACCAGGGCAGCAGGAGGTGAGGCCAAAAGGACAGCAGACGGTAGGTTCACGTCCACATACACGCGCATCCCGATTAAGAATCCAGCTTTGTTTCCATGGCAACCTGCAGAGCCACGGTAGCATAGTCCCTTCCCGCCCATCGTTGGCTGTGGTGGCCGTGCTTTGCACTGCTAAATCCTCCTGCCGCTCCCAGCCACTGACGGGCCCTGCTGGCGGTGACCCCTTATGTGCTTCCCAAAGCCCGGCAGATTAGGGCTTGCAGATTTCCCGCTTGTGATGTACTGACCAGAAACAGTCAAATACGGATGCACCGACTAAGGGCGGTAACAGAAATAACACCACTCGTCACAGTCGAGCTGTAAACCCCTTAGAACAGTGTTACAGAGAAACACGTTTTCTTCCCTAGAAGCTGGCGATGATAATCAACAGAGGTATTTTTTTCCTACGCGCAGCTAGCTCCTTAACAAACAGCCAAGCAGCCAGCAATCCCGTGGATCTACTGTCAAATGTCACTTGCAATCAAAGCCAACTTCAGCTTTTAGGATGGGTTCTTCCACACAGCCCACCTCCCCATGGGACAGTACTAACACTCCTTACAAATGAGGATAAGCCTGGGCTGTTCAGCCACTTCACTCAGCCCCCACAGTAGGGAGGTGAAATACAAGAGGATAGCCGAGATACTGGGTTTGGGAGCTTACACCCTTCTCATCACCTCTTCAGGAAAAGGCATGTTCGACACGGCCAGATGTTTCTTCAGGCATTCTGCAATCAGAAAATCTACTTGCCAGCATAGAACTGAATCACAAGCAGGATTGAAGTGCTCATGACTACTTGGTCATTTCTACTACACGTCTTAAGGGTTGTCTGCTGAGGAACGATTGGGAAAATTAATCCAAATTAACTAAAGTTGTGAGTTTAGCATGAATTCATTAAATCACATTAGCCTTGAATGGACACAGTTCTTTCAAATTAAAGCAACCCTTAGAAGAAAATTGAACTCAACTGAATTAAGGTCTTTTTAATTCTGAAGAACAGAGTGCCTACATGGGGTTTGATGTAATTAAGGAACAGCAGTCTGGAAGGGATGTCCCAGCCTCAGTCTCCCAGGCAGTCTCTCCATATTAGTCTTTCCAGGAACCTATCATGTTGTCACTGAAGAGGGCTTAGGTTTCTTGCTTTCCCTGTGCAGTTTGGAAGCTGGGGCAGAACCTCACTGTACTGATGACCATCTGCTGGAATCTGTTCCTGACCATTTAATATCTAGTTGCTCTTTACCTTGAAGAGTTCTACTGCCAGGGTACTTTCTGTTCATTTAGGAGGGCAGCCTTTTATAGTCTCTCAGCCTGCATTTTGTCGAGTTAGGTAAGCTACGCTGTCTTAGTCTCCTCTTGTAAAATGTGTTCTCCCTTCTCTCTACCAACCAGATACTTTTCTCACTCCATTTCGTCTTAATTGAGATAACTGGAATTACACACAGAATTGTACACAAAGGAAATAACAGTAGAGCCTTTTACAATGATACTGATACTTCCTTGCCTTGGCAGGAAATATCCTGCCTGGCACCTAGGAACACAATTGCCTTTTATGCTGATGCCTCATATCAAAGACTCGATCATCACATCAGTAAATAATACTCCCACTTTTTCTCTTTTTCGTTTGCTTCTAACTGGTAATCTCATTGTTTTTAGGATCAATTAGTAGGAGTAACAAAGAATCTTCCCATATAGGCCAACAGATTGTGCGAAGTCACCCAGACCAGCTAGAAGAAATAGAAATATGTTAGTACTGCACTCTCCAAAAATTTTCTGCGGCTCATGCCCTTCAGATCTAGTGTAAGTTCTATCACATGGCTCCAAATCACACGCTGTAGATCTGACAGATCTGTCTGCGTGTCCCTGAACATCACCCCAGTACATTTCACTATCTATACTGTAGTCCTCACGACTGTCCAGTTATTCCTGCTTGTTCCCTATTCCATTTTGTGTTGATCTCGATAACCCCAAGTGTGAGCAAATGTCCTCACGAACACAATCCCTCATATCCCTCCCTTCACCATAAACCAGAATCAGACATTGGAAACATTTACAATTCTGTGGTTTAGAAAGTTTCAGATTAGCAACTACAACTCACTCATCTCATTTTTGATGTCGAAGGAGAGAGCAAGAGAGACAGGATAGAAACAGTTAACGATTAATGGAAGCAAGGCAATTGAGTCTCCCATTCAGACACGCACTACCTATTGCAGGACAGGAGCACATTTACAGCAGGTGTCACATGAATACAGCCTGTAAAAAAAACACAACTGTCTTCACACAATATATATCCAAGCTGGGGACTATATTACTACAGGAAATCATTGTACTGAGCAGCAAAAAGAAGCAAAGAGGTAAATTATTAGGTTCTAATTCAACACGCCATTATTGTCATTCAAGTTGTCATTTGCTAAGAACCAGGTTACTTTGCTGTAAAATTAGACTTTTGTCCTGGTAATTTAAGCCCTTTAAAAATATTCATTCACATTTTTTATGCAAAATTGCTTAGATCTGACTTGTCTGTGTTTGTTTGTTGTCAATGCTCCCATATAGGAATTTCATCTGCATATTCATGTATGGAAATGTGAAAAAACTCACAGAAGTGTACATCTTCCATGTTCATATGCAAGTACTCAAGCCAGAAGTGCTTGTGTGCTCATTCAACAAGGGAATAGAAACAATACCAAATAGATCTCTCTGACCAACCATAATTAAGTAATGCAGCCTGTATCAATCCATAGAGTAAATATTTTCCAAGAAGTTTGCTGAATAAATTCAAATAAATTTGAGGAAATTATGATCTGGCACAATTGATATTCCATGAGCAGAAAACGAAGCTAAATTCACTGAATAAATTATGTGTTGTGAATTAGTCCCCCAGCTCTAGCAATTACTATGGCTGGATTATTAAAATGGATAGATAATTTAGCATCAATAGTACTATTTTTTGTTTTGGGTACTCAGACAATAATACTTAGGCTTTCTATTGCACTGCTCAAAATAAATCAAATGACAATGTCCCCCCATTTTATTGGGGTTTTTTTAGAAGAGGAAAATAAAGGAAAGAAACAACCTTCCTGGTGTCAGTGCGTACCAAACTTCTTGGTATGTAGCAGCTCAGCAAATTGGAGGAACTACAACCCACGTCCCTGACAGTCAGATAGATCCTCCCTCCAATACAGCACAAGAACTAATTAGGACCTGCCGCCTCATGCACATTCCTCATCCTTCTATATGAGAAGATGGTTGCATTCTGGATGCAGGAAGGGTAGGGATCCTATTAGCCTAAAGCAACAGGCAACAGTTACTTTTTTGAAAGTGTCTTACCAAATTTAACGGGCTAGTGAGCACTAGATTTGCCCTTTTAGAACAGGTCCTTTGGGAAAATTCATTATTAATTGTGATCTCTTCTGTAGTGTCACCGAACTATGGTGTTCAGCAAACCATACTCCAGTCTGAGGGATAAATTAGTTACTTGGAGAGCTAGAAATGAGACTGAAATCAGCCTGTTACCACAAAATAATTCGACAAGTAATCTGCAGGATCTCTTCCAAGCTCCCTACTGATCTCTTCAAAACACGTCCTTCAGTGCAACATGCACAATTGCTACCCTGTTACCTGAAGGCAAAGGGTAGAGAAGGTCTGAGCTGCCCAGTGCCTCCCAGAGGGTCTTTGCTGGAGCAGGGGTAAGAAACTGGCCCAAACCAGGGGAAATGGGAAGGTGGCTGCGGGGCAACCTTCTCTCGTGCTATGCCTGGGATGGCAACTAAGAAAATAATTTTATGCTGCAAAAATCATCAGTTTGGCACCTTGCACCAGCCTCAGAGCTATTCTGGTTAAAAGAAACCAGGCAATTTCCCAATGATTCTACTAAAACGAAAATCCTGAGCCCTCCCAGCCATGATGTAAAGCCATGGGTTAGTACTTGTCCATTCCTCCCTTCCCCAGGTGCTGTGCTGCTGCCACACGCGAGATTAACAAGGAGGTTATATTTAAACTTCCAAGAGGAGCTGCTGTGCGATTATGGGTCTATTTAAAATCCTCCGGGCAGCTGCAGTACATAATAACAAGTCAGCGGGAGGGAGAGAGAGAGGGGAAGGAGGAGAGGGAAAGGAGGAGAGGGAAAGGAGGAGGATCAGGAATGTCACGGATTGTCTCCGAAAAATTGATTGCCAGAAGATGGCAGGGGGTGCAGTCAAGGTAAAGATGCCCCCCGCAGGGAGTGAAAGGGAGAAGGGGGATGCACAGGAGAGGTACTAGCACCAGAGGAACACGCCGACAGTGGTGGTGGGATTGGAGAAGCCAGCACGGAAAGCTGCCAGACCTGAAACCTCACTGCCTCAGGCAAGGACGTCATTCCCTTAAACCCACTCCGCTTGCTCCGGAGGGCTCTGTCACACGCCACTGGGTGCCTGTCCAGGCTTCCTCAGATCACGGGCATTTGAATGAGTAAATAGCTATTATTAGACTGTCCTCTCCAGACTGCCCACACATACACCTCACCCTTAGGCTAGCATAACATCTCCCCAGGGCTTTAGCATGTCCTAAGCTTCGCTGTACCCCTTAGGAATGTGTTCTCCTGTCTAAATTGCAATTAAAGAACAAGGTTTCCTCACAAGACAAGAGCAGAGACCCAACTCTTCCTACCCCACCATAAATCACATTTTCTGAGTTTTTTCCCAACCATCTCACTAGCTACCTCCACCATATCGTGTCACGGGGAATGGACAAGATGTGCTAAGATCCCCGTTCTCAGCTCACTGTGACATCAGAGCGCAGTAGCATCATGTCTGGTGAGGTTCCATGAGCAGACCTGGGGCAGGTGAGGCGGCAGCAGCAGTGGCTGGGCAAATGGAGGACAGCCAGGTCCTAGCGCAGCAGGAGGCTGTGCTGGTGGCACCAGCCCTGGGCTAAGCTGAGGAAAAGAGCCCTCAGCGCTCCACATCACTGAAGGATGAAGGCTAATTTATTCTTAATTGCAGGAGTGAGACCTCACCGCCACAAGTGTATTTCAGATGAGTCCCAGCCCATCTCACAGGCTCTCATCTAACAATTTCCCTTTGGTGGTATCATAGCCTCCCGCCTCCCTGCCCTCTTCTAACCAGTCGAATTTCCACGTCCTTTCAATTGCTGCAATCCAGCCAAGATGACTGCATTTCAGTGCTGACTGGAGCCTTTGCGATGCAGTCTATAAAACACTTTGGGAGCTTTCCAGAGGAAAGATGCTTGAGAAACATCAGTCATAGCAGTTCACACACCTTCTCTGATACTGTCCTTTGTGACCCTTTCCTACTCTTCTTTCTTCCCCTTCCTCTCGTCCCTCCACAACCATTTTTAGTACTGGAGAGTGGTGCTACCAGGCAGGGAAGGAGTGTCTCTCCAGAATAAGATTTGCCTCAATTTCCATTAGCAACAGAGAAGAGGGGAAAAAATGTCCAAATTAGGCTGCTTGATTACTGAAATTAATCTTGTCACTTAGCATCCCTGTTCCACAGAACGGGGCCTTTGATTAGCCTCCTTGTTTCAGAATATTACAAGAGACGTTTATTAAGCAGAAGGCAATTCCTTCACAGGAGGAGAGGAACAGCTGATTCCCAAGGGAAGGCTGCTCTTTGTATAAGAAGTGGCCCCAGCTTCACCCACATCCTTGGCAAGTGAGGGGGTGCTGCTCTGAACACAGAGTCAGCGACATCCAAGGATTCTCCGAGTTCCTCCCCCCAACATAGGACTAAGGACCATCCTGGTTTTACTGTCATAGGCTTGGTATTTATAAGGCTGGCAGCTCCTGCAGCAAGTTATCGCTTATTCCTGTCATCCTGACAGCCCTCAGAGGTTGTGAGGTGCTATGTAATCTCTGCCTAGTGCTCTTTGAGCCCTAAAGCAATGGAGCCGGATGGGGAACACTCCTTGAGGTCACTGGCAGACCAGTGGTCCTGCACATGAGACCTTCAGCTCCTGCACTTCTCTCTCTGCTTCCTCTCCAGCTCTGCACAGCATCACGGATGGCATGGCCGTGACTTTGCACGTCTGTGCTGTCACAGGCAGCTATGGTGCTTTTCCACTCCATAGGGCATATGCTCAGAAACCAGTGCCTCACTGTGGGCATGGACTGCTCTCACTGACCCAATGCAGTGTGCCATACTTGCTGAGATGGCTGAAGGGAGGGCTTGGAGAGGGTGGTAGGATGTCCCAGGTTATCTCTAAGCACCCAGGGAATTTCAGAGCCCATCTTCCCCAAGGAAGTACCATCGAGGAGCTCCAGAGCTCACAACTGTCACTGCTGGTACAGAAGTGGGACGAGAAAGGGAAGAAGGTTGCCTCCTATGGCTTCTTCTGACTCTGCGTGACCCAGCCAGCCAGAAGTTGCTTGGACACGGTTACTGGCATAGGGACATATTCATGAGCATCCCAGGTCAATCACTGGTAAATTTTAAATAGGCTAAACTAATTGCCAGATTTCAGGCTACACTGGACAAAATCAGCCAGCGCTGAAAGGCTGTGTAGTCAAAGATCAACCTTTACACTATCTTCCTTTTCCTTCCTATGCAAGGGATATTTCTGGTACTGCAGATCTTACGCTCACCCTACTGCTACTAAAATGACTCTATTCCAGTTTCTGAATGCTACAGCACCATAGTGCCAGTGCTCCATCCTGCAGGAGAAATGCAAATCAGAAGGAACCTGAGGGTAAGGCCTGTATAAGCTTTAAGTACAACCTTTTTACAGCCTGTTGATCCGGAAGCTGGCAAATTTTGGCAAGTTCTAATTTCCACAAGAGGACTTCAAACTACTTTCCAAACAATAACTAAATAAATTTCACAGTAGCCCAAATCCTCCAACTACTTGCTAGCAGTCACCAGTGAAATCAAACTTGCCCAGTCTATGGAGAGGTATCATTATCATCTCTGTTCTACAGATGGGGAAAATTGAGGCCTGGGGAAGCAAGTGATTCAGAGAAGGTCACGCAGATGAGCCAAAAGAAGATTTTTTTCATGCTTTGCATCTTAGCCCTCTGCATCGCCACCCTGCAATACAGCCACACAGCTTTCAGGCTGCATTCAGAAGCTCACATAAAACAGCATATCAAAGATCCTAGAGCTGATCAAACTTATTTGAACCTTCAAAACTATTTTGAGGGGCCCAGAGGGAGGTGGGGACACAGGTATGTAACAAGCTCTAATTTTAGCTGATTTGGTCTTTTACGTCCTTTCCTCCCCCTGGGTGGCGAGCAAGGCATACAGTCTGAATGAGAAACTGTGCTCTGATGAGGCATCTACAGGTCTGGTGTGGTTTTGTTTGTGGGTTTGCTGTTTCTTGGGTATCAGGGCTGTATGGAGCATTGAAATTCCACCCTGAGCAGCAGTGAGCAGCAGAACCTGGTTTCCATAGCACTGCCATGGAAACCGCGCTCTGTGAATCTGTGCCTTCGGGCCCCTCTGCAGCTGAAACATCTTTTCCTCCTCCCCAGCACCCACCTCCACACTACAGGCCCCCAGACCTCCTTGTATGTCTTGGATGATTACAGGGTGTGGTACATAGGAAAAGCAGGACCCACTTTGGCTCCTTCCTGGATCACATGTATAAAAGTGTCCTTTGAAAAAAAACACTAATAGCATACTTCCTTCACCTCTTCCATAAAAGTAGAAAAATCTACAGTTAAAATTCCTCAACTTGAAATTGAACAAGCAAATTTTCACCTGGTAATATATTAAGGTGCAAACACAATAATCTCATGCAACGGGTTCTTTTATCTTCCTTTAGCTGCCCAGAACATCAGCTTGCAAAGGTGAAGGATTTAATTAACTGCTGGAATGTAGAACAGGCTTCCCTTAATCTTCTCCTCTGGTTTTGTTTTGTGGGTTTTTTTCCTTCCCATCCCATGGTTCATACTAAAACAATTCATGGCAAAGGCTCCACAAAATGGAGGGAGAAGTCAGACAAGTGTACGCAAGATCTGTGTTACTTTCTCCCTGCATCCAATGACTGCTTGGGGAAGTGCACACTACAATGCACATGGTGTTGGCATTTTAGCATCTCAAAGCCCATGAGCATTAGTAAGTCATCTCCACCGGCTGGGAGGCCGCAGTTCAGCCCAGCACCTTTATAGTCCATAACAGCCTTGGTCATCATGAGGAGTTTGAGTTGTGGTGCTTAGACCCTCTACCCCAGGAATGGGATAGGAAAATGAAGGTCTCAATTTTAGAGGGAAAGCACCAGAGAAGCGAGTGAGAGTCAAGACCTGACAGGGAGCAAAAAGCAAAAGCTTCTTCTTATGATCTTCTACCATGGGACTTGAGAGAAGAACCATACCCAGAGCGAGAGAGAAATCTAGTCTCTCTGCTTTATCAACACCCTAATTTCTAGTATGATTATGGAAAACAATACTGTGTTACCAAGTGGGTTGGAAATCACCCACAGCTAATAATAAGGAGCTGCTTTATGTACTGTCAAAAATGGCAGCTCTCATTTGACATGCATGGAGCAAAGTGAGCCTCTGGATGGGAGAGGGACCAGTTCTAACTGGCTTAGGTCAGAGTCCATCAAGGGCACAGATTCTCACATCATCTTTTCCCAAGCAAGTGTCAGAATAACAGCAATCAACAAATATCAACATAATACCAAATTTTGCATATTTATAACCTGTCCACTGCCTACTCAAACAAGCACATTGAGTTACTCTCTGAGGCAACCTGTGCAGTCACATGAACCAGCTCTTCTCCATGTGTGGAGCAGTGTTGAGTCTATCAGTCACATCATGACCAGGGCCACATCTCTCACCTTCTGTGGCTGCAACTCAACTGAAGCTTTGCTGAGGAAAATGACTAATTCATTGCATTTCCTTACAAAGCACAAAGAGGATCACTTGTCTTCCATCATACGCGTTCACCTAACCTGACAGTCTCCTGCAACAGCAGAGTATTTTCCTGCGTCGCCAGGCCCAACTCTAGCTTTTCTTCTCCAATGTGTATGTGCATAATATCATCATGAAGAGAAGAAGCTTCTCAGACCCCAAATACTTTAAGCTGTTTGTCTTGCCTTAATTGCCCCTTCATGTAACTAACTACAAATCCCAAGTGACTTTAACCACAATTCTGAACTCCAGTTTACTGTGGAACAAAAAGCCCACAGGAGGCAACTCTCACTCCATTGACACCATGCTGTGATTTAAAAGAGCTTAATACAGATCAAACTGTAACCCACATCCTTTTCACTCTGTTCTTTATTGTTTCAATGAGGTTTTCAACCCATCTGTTAAATCATGGATGAAGAAAACTAGCAGTTACATGTCAAAATCCATGCAAACTGCTTAAAATTCATGCCTACTAAACTGGCTTATAGTCAGATGTTACTAAGTCAGGTGTACTGTGTCTGGAAAAACAAATTCGGTATGCATGATCACCTACTTAGCTGGAGTGTCTTCTAATAAGGTTAACTCAAGAAAGTGAGAATGATAGCTTAGGACAGCACATACTGATTTGTTTCATTTTTGTGGTGGTTTTTTGTTTGTTTTTTTTTTTTTACCAGGCAGGAAGAAAAGATCCGTGACTACTTTGCTGCAAAAGGCCAGTTTTCCTTGTACCACTAACTCTCTTCACATGGCCTACAATTTTGGTATGTGTGTGAAAAGCTTTGACAGCCTCTTCAATATCACTGCTCTTCTGAGCTCAGGATAAAATCTCTTTGGCCCCTCTCAAGTTCCTTTTAAATCCCTAAATTACCTTCACATAATCTTCAGTCTCTCATCTCGTATTCACTGGACATCTTTGCACAGAAGTGCTGTCGAGACCAGGGTTGCTGAAATGAACCGAGGCACTGATTTTTCTGGCAAAGATTGTGATACTTTTTCCTTGTCTGTGAGGCAGTGTTGGTGATTCTGTGATCTACCTGCACTGATTCAGAGTATGTCATTTACACTACATTGGTACTGGTTCCTCACAAGGCTTCTCAAAACATTTGATAAGAGCTTTACAGAGTTTTAATGCAGCTCAAAATCTCCACTATCTAAATGTTCTTGCCCCTCATATCAGAATTCCTCCCCTCACACTAACAGGAGCTTTTCAACATCTATTTACTCTTTTAGGTCTTATGTGTCTGGCTTTACACACTTCACTTCATCACCTGATGATTTCCAGAGGAGTAAAATCTTTGATTTACTCTAACCTCCACTTACAACCAAAAGGAATCATGGCTTGACTTGGCTCCTACCACTCTACTCTATAGCCAAGCAGCTTCCCTCACCCCAGGAGAATATACTCAAATGGTACTGTGAGGAGACCTCAGCTTAGCTGATTTTTAACTTTAGAACAATAGTATTATAGAACATTCCTTCTCAGTTTTGGGGGGCTTTTAGTCATACTTTTAAATTCCTTCCTGCATACATCCTGATTTTCTCCATGACTTCCTTCCATTAGCTTTTCTTTCAAGGCTAATGTCATTTTTTTCTGGCATCAGACTAACTTACTCCGATGTAGCTTCACTTCAGGAAGTACCCCACTTGCTTTGATGCTGACAACAAAATCATCTGCTATTGCAAAACTGTCCTTCGCAGCTACAAGGAGCTGCCCAGTTTTAATGATGCTGTTGGCATCTTCTTCAACTATATCAGGGATGAATTTGCCAAGTAAAGTACAGCACTGCAGTTCTTACACCCTTTTCTCAAATGTCGGCACAGGTTTGCTTGTCTTTTGCTGCAACATCAGTAGTTCCCTGTGTCATTCTGGTGGACACTGATTTTGAAGCAGGAAAGTGGCCAGAGTGCTCTTTGCAGATTTGTCCTTTTGCAACTTACCAGATTCCTCACCAAATCCAGGCTCTCTCTGGCCTCAGTTATTTCCCACCTCAGGAAATTTAGAGTCCTCTTCTGAGGTTTACCATGGAAAGTCTTGTGCTCGTGTTCTCTTTCTGGTCACCATCATCGAGTTTTGTCCTCTCTGACCACCATCCAGTCTTTTAGCATGGAGTGATTTAACCTCTCAGAATTGCCAGATGGGGTTTTCATTCTTTCCACTTTCAGAAGCTCTCTCGAGTTTTTTTGTCTTCTTTTTAATACTCTGGTTCAAAACCCCAGGTTGAATTTGCACTGACTGCAGAATTGCTTCATTTATATACTCCCATTCCAAATGAAAACTCATATGGCTGAAATCCCCTGAGAAAAGCCCATGCTCCCACCTACCCACACTTTTCATTTTGGTTGCAGGTTTAGGGTCAGTTACCAGGCACCACCTGCGTTTCCAGAGAGACTCGGCTCTGGCAAGGCTTTTGTCTGCTCTGTTCTTCTACTCAGCATGTTTTCTTAGCTCATTTTACTCCTGATGCCATGTGCTTTCCAGCAGTCACTCAGAGCCAAGGAGCCAGCTTCATTCAGCATCCATTCACAGGCTGCTCCATAGGAGTAAGGGGAGCATCCCTGTAACACAACAGCTGGCTACAGCTGGCTCCTGCCAAAGCATCTTAAAGTTGTATGTGACCACAAGCCCTTGAAAATGTGCTTTGTGCAAGGGCTTGCTCAGGCAGCTCAGAAATGACTAGTCAAAAGCTACTCAAAATGAAGCACAGATTACAAATCAACATTACTCTTATGTGTGGGATTTTCCCATGCATGGCCTGTTTTAGAATACATTTCTGGTGATGAGCAAGGCTTTCTTGGAAAGGCCTGGTGATCACTCCATTTTTCAAGGGCTTCTGGTCATGCAGAAACACAAGCAGATGCAATCGGTGAGTGATTGGCCATCGTTACTACAAACTTTGGAAGCAGATCCAGTCACCCATGCACAGCTGCTGAATGGGCTCCCTTTAACAGGCATGTCTGGCTCAGATACTTTATCTGCTATACCTCTCACAGAGCTGTCATTTCTGAACCCACATAATCCCTGGATACTATCCATAGCAATGCAGTTTGGCCTAATACTGCTTTGCAGGTTGATCAAGAAGATCCCTCAAAGCTCACCCTGCTCACAGTCACATAATACGTCAAACTGCAGATAAGTCCAATTACAGAAGGTAAAATTATAAGCATTCTGGACAACCACCATACAGAGTCTAAGCAAAGCACCTCTCCTACCCACCATGCAACCCATCGGCACATGGAGAGAAGAATACAGATCTATACAGGAAAAAGATATAACTCTTCCATAGGTGTGGTTTAGATATACTAGGCCCAGACAGCAGTATGTCATAGCAAAGTCAAAAAACACTCTTTTTATCTAGACTCTCACAAAGACATTTGCAGACATAAGTATGCAGGCATGACATCTTGGACCCACACAAGCTCCCACTGCACACAGCTGAGTAAGATGTAACACAAGTCGTAAGCACTGAGCACCGAGCGCAGCCTCTCTCCAACAAACCATGCATATGTCCTCAGAGTGGAAATCTCTTGCTTCTCTGCCCGTCCTGCCTCCCCCCCACCCCCACCTGCTTCCCCCAGATCTCTGACAGCTTCAGCTTGATGTCCCCTCACCGCTCCTACCAAAAACAGCCTCTGCCTCCCCAGTATTGCTGTATCATCCTGCACTTAGAAATCCCCACTGCTATATACCACTACAAGCCTCACAAGCCACCACTGTCCCTCAAATGAAAGGGTATGAGTGCTCAGCAAGGGAGTGCAGTGAAGGTAGAGATGGCTCAGATGAGTCCCAGACAAAAGGAAGAACTCCCAGTGGACAAAGAAGCACCATGGGAGTCATACATACTAATTTTGTGCTTCTCTTCTCCACCCTCCATGCTTTCTGTAGGTAGCTTTTCTCCTTTGACCCATCTCACTCTATACTCTACACCTAAATAAGTTCTCAGGATGGGGAAGCATCTGTGCAGTGGGTGGTGATGGGGAGGTGAGCTCAATAAGGCTGCAGACTACCAGGACCAAGAGTTTCAATAGTGATGGGCCCTGCATACTTTGGGCTTTTGCTGATGAGAAAGGCACCAGAGCAGCTTGAGGAACATTCCAGCAATGGAAGGGGCACATGTGGATAAATGTGCTGCATTTCTTAAGGTGGCAAGAAAACCAAATTGCTCTTTTGTTTGTAGTTGAAGGGCAAAAAGTTCTCCCATTATCATATATAAAAAAAAAATCCAATATTTGATGTAATTTACAAAAGATAAACACTTGGAAAAACTCCATTTCAGGACACCACAAAACAATTATTTTTTTTTCAGCCTGTCATCTACTCAGTTGGCAGGTGAGGGATCTGGAAGAGCTGCACAGCCTCTCTGCAGACAGACCAACCTGTCTCATTTCCATCCACAGTTGTGACAGGCCTGACACGTTCCCAGGGGACTTTTCTGTACTGTAGAATCTATATTTTCCAGCAAAAACTGTTCCTCTGGAAAACCTTTCAGGCAGCTCTATACATTTAGAAATGTTTCATATACACCAGTATGCTGAGCATATATTCATATGGTATTCACATTGTATGATCTCCAGATACTTTAAATGCCTGTTCCCAAAGAAAGAAAAAAGTAGAATATCCCAATCACAGTTAAAATGCCAAATGATCAGCATGAGCTTTTGAAAGAAGAACTCATAAGCAGACTCTAATTTTCATTCTTTCCCTTCATCTGCATCCAGAGGCTCTGGTTCCCTCCTCAGTTTTGGTTAGCAGCATTTAGCTGTTTTGGGCTCTGATCCCACTGCTTGACTGCATAGTGGTTTCTGCCATGCCTGTGGAGAGCCTCACTGGAGTCCATAAGGATCAACTGAGGAGCTGGAGACACACACATTCTACCAGCACGCAAAATCCAAGTGTACAGTCCCTATACATTTTCTCTCACACAGAAGCATGTGGATATTACACACACATACTGGATTGCAGTCTCAACTTCATCTTTTTTTGAAAGCTCTCCTTGTTCCCATGTGCTCTTTCCTGCGGGACTCCAGGGCTGGGAAAATGAAAATTTTGTTTCTTTCAAATGCTACATCTCTGATTTTCCTAGAGGTGGCTACAATTCTTTTTCTCTGCGATCTGAAATTGCAGCAATAATTATATTTCCTATTTTGTTCACTGTAGTTGACTGTTTTGGCAGGCATCCTGTAGCAGTAATCCACACATAAAGAGTCATCTTGCATTTTTCAATCCAATTTAAAGGGAATTGTTTCTCAAGAAAAGCAAGCGGGTTAAAATGTTCCACTCTGGCAAAAACTTCAAGTACTTGGGTATTACATGCATGAATTTTACCTACCTGTCTTATTCATCATCGCATTTTACAAGCACTGATTTAAATTCTTTGCACCTCTAGGGAGGCCCGAGAGTTTCTTCATGTTGCTTTTCCCTTAGTCGTCTCTCAATTCTCCCAGCCACTCAGAAAGAGAACTTCAGTTTCCTCTTTCCAGATGATGCTTAAAGCACCAAGTGCTCTTGTTTTGTTCTGGGGCTATTTGTTTGTTTTAGATTAGAGGAAAGGATGCAGTGGAAATATGCAGTAGGAGGCAAGAGAATAATTATTCATTCTTGCAATCAGCTCATTCTCTTGGTTTGATTTACACAAGTTGCCCCAAAGTTTTTCTTCTAATTATTTTCACTGAAATACCCAGAAGCCTTTAATAATGCCATTTACATGTATAATGTAGCATTATTAATGTTAAACAGAGCCTTTGAAATCTCCTCCATTCTGCAAGCCCCATACCCTTTCAGAACAATTTATTTTCACAGTAACCTCTCCCAGAGACACACACATCCCACTGCTAACTTGTTAAGTCCAGATACTACTTCTTGTTTTTCATTCATTTGCAATCATGATATTCTCTAAGTTCTTAAGATACGAGAGCAGCACAACAATCAAGATGCTGGGTCCAGAAATAGTTAAGATGAGGAGAGCCATAAAATAAGGTGACTGGAAACTCAGCCTTTAAATCCTGCATATTCCAGCTGCTGAAGCTATCTCTGCATTCCAGACAGGGCAAGCACCTGAAATAACGGCATTACAAGAAACACAGGTTTCAGGATTTCTAAGGAACATCTAGAAGAAGAAAGCACTGAAAGCTTAGAAAGCAGAACTGGTGTTTCAAAAGCATCGCGTCTCCACATCCCAGCATAACTAAGTTTTCAGCCATCTTTCCAGCTTGTACCACCAAAACTTGCTCATCACCTGAGACATCTTCAGATACAGCTGTTGCAATTACAGGAAGTCTTAGGAGCTTTGCTTTGTTCTTTTTAATTGCTTATTTAATTGGCTTTTCCCTCTCCCAGGCATGCAAGGATAAGCCGTCAGTTGTTTCTACAAGACCTCTGCTACTTCCCCCTGTGATCCAGCTGCTGCTCTGCTCAGCAAACCAAGCACATTCCAAGTCATGCCCCACGCCTTGCTCTCTGCTAGCGGGGGCCTGCTTGAGCTTCCCCAGGCATCTGGGCAGGTAGTGCTTGGTGTACCACAGACAGGAGGCTGATGGTAACATCAGGGCACTTCTGCAGCAGCGAGTCAGCACATCACAGCTTCCCAGGGATACAGGATCCACTCCTGGGTCAGAGAGTGCTAAACACCCACCTGCACAGCATCACAGCCCAAAAGCTTGCAGTGTGCTTGCTAAAAGAAAGCAGCAAATGGACAAAAACCTAATAAATCAATGCAAATATCACAGAGAAAAGAAAAAGAGTCATAAAGAGGTTTTGTACCATACGGGCAATTTTAAAAACTTTCTGCACCTCAGACCCACATATCCCTTCTGGGGCATCTTAATGCTACTTCATGGCATTACAGAAACACTGGCTGGACAAGGCCTTGAAGGATGCCCTTGCAATGAGGCCATCACCAACACTAGATCCCATCAGCTGTGGTTGACCTTGAGGCCCTTGTTCCAGCACTGGACTACCCTCTTACTGAAAATTTTTTTCCTGATGTCTAAGGAGCTACCATTACGTATCATTACACTGTCTGGCACCACCAAGAACAGTTTGGCTCCACTGTCTTTGCAACTGCCCTTCAAACCGTGCTAGGCATCTACACTTCTTACATCTCAGGGGGCAGAGCCAAAAACAGTCCCTCAGGACAGCACAGGGTATGTTGTATCTGCATCAGGGCCAGCTCAGTTAGGCATTGTAAGTAATAGTCATGGTCTACAGATCTTACTTCTTTCCACTGGAGAGTCTCCATTGAATTTGTTCCTTAAAAGGATGCAGAAGAGGCAAGAAAGGTATGAGGACAGCTGACACAACTGGAAAGGTCTTCCTAAGAATCAACTAAATAAATTACACCTCTCCTGTAGAAAAATGACAGCTAGAGGGCAATATGGTAAGGACTTCTAAGATCAGTGGCTAGTTAGAGAAAATAAAGAGGGACTAACTGTCAGCTACTTTTCTTACAGTAAAAAAATGAGGGGATATCAAACAAGAATGCCAAGTGGCAAGTTTCCAACTTCTTCACCCCATGAGCAGTTAAGTGGTGAAACTCCTTGTCTCCTGGATACTAAAAACATGCAAGGGTTCACAAATGCCAAGAATTTGCATGTGGATAAGTGCATGGAAAAAAAACCCAGCCAGCCCTACTACATACAAAGATACACTGACTAGCTTAGAAAGTCCTGAGCCATAAAACATGGATGCTTGGAGGATATTCTGAGGAAGTATCACTAATGGATCCTCTGTCTGTTGCTGTTGAACGCAGAATACTGGTCTTAATCAGCTTTTGATCTAAATCAGTTCATATACTGTTACAAAAAGGTTTCTAAACTAACATTCACTGGACAACTTTAAGTCTACTGGGACAGCATAGCAAAGTCCCTACCACTATAGGTCAAACTAACTTACAAGTCCACCCACCTATTTTTATTTAAATGCTACATCATTAAATAGAATCAAGACTTTTGGCTTTCTGGAGAAAAAAAAGTGTGCCTGATCACCCCATCAGTCCTGCTGGACATTGCTGCCATTCCACAGCCACCAAAGATGCAGAGTGTCGGGGACAGAGCCCAAGGACTTCAGCCGTGGCACATCACTCTCCTACACTTTTCATAGTCAACTGCCCCCAGCCCAGAACATCTTTCATGAAAAACAGCAATGCCGTACCATGGCCAGGATGGAAGAGCCTTTGAGGCCAATCATCTTCTCAAACAAAATTTACACTTTCATCTCCACTACAAACATTCCAAATACATTGGGTTTGCCCTCCTCTGATTTTCTGCCCTCTGCTATACATAAAATTCCCAAAATACACCACAAGGATAAAAACTGGTCTTGGGTTAGTAGCCTGTTTGGCCAGGGAAAGAATGAGCAAGGAAACCTCATCACATCACCTTTTCATTTCTGATCTGATCAGTAGAAAACACACTGGACTGGACTGATCTTCCACGCATCACCTCACTCTGTCGTGATAACAATCCTTTGGGACAGTGGATCTGCTCCCAGCCACCCGACCTAGCCACTACAGGCATGCTGCCATTTCTGTGAGTTTCTAGTGCTGCCTGTGCCAACTCCTTTCTCTTCCTACTCCCTTGGGTCAGAGGCATAGCCCAGGGAAGGCGGTTTGGCCGAGGGCGTCCCTGTATCAGACTAATCCCAGCTGCCACAGGGGCCCTGGGAGTCTGACAGCAGCCAGAATAAACCGAGGTGAGTCTGACTGATGCCAAATCCCAAGCCAGCAAGGGGAATATAGAGGTGCAGATGTGGTGTAAAGCCACTTGTCTGCTTCAGCGAACTGACACGCACCAGGCACGGTTCAGCATATCCAGGGCACAAGGCCCAGCAGCATATGGTCCCAAAGAAACAGATGACTCCTATGGTTATGCTGCAGGTGCCTGCCCTATAGAGGATAAGAGTTTGGGAAGACAAGGCTGTCCAACAGATTTGTGCGTACCAGTACATTTTTGTTCACTCCCAGGTTTATTCCACTAGCTTTTCCAGCCCTGAGATTTAAGTTAAGCAGCTCTCAACCCAACACCCAGGCAGATGAGGCAATGGTGTATCAAGAGGAGAATAAGCACATCATGGTCACACACTGCCATCCCCTGCTAACCTCATCACCTTCACAACTCTCCTACCATCCTCCTCGCCCTCATCCTCTGGCGGGTCTGTTGAGGAGTGGGAAGTTGGTCCTCACAGAGCCGGCACACGCCAAGCTGGCACGAGCTTCAGAGGAATTAATTCAGACGGGCAAAGTCTGATCCCTTTCAGGGAGCCTGTGAGAAAGGAGGCAGTGCTCAGCACTTCAGACATCAAGGGAGAGTAAGAGAGAAAGAGATGAGAGAAAGCCTCACATAGAAAAGGCAGCAGGAAAAAATGTCCTAATTTGGAGAGACAAGCCTCATTGCCATGGCAACCCAGAATCGCCCCAGAGCGGCCAGATCCGACTTGGTATGTGGTGTTAAACGATCCAACCATTAAGCAAAAATACTAAGGGGAAAGAAATAATGGGGCTGCGGAAGGGAAAGTATTTGGCAACAAAGAGTTTTCCTCTGGGGGTACTCGTGCAACTGAAGTCTTAAGTTGTCTTTTTTTTCACCCATCTTTAGGTGCAGACACATTTTTGTGCATTTGCTTCTTTTCTGGAGAATGAGTCACTCCTCCATCGCTGCACCACCTTCCCTCCCCAGCCTGGTGCTCACCAGCAGTGGGACCAGATCCTGCCTCCTGAGCAACAGAGGGAGAAAAAGCATGCAGAGCCCCCATACCTTTCTTTGAAGTCCCTTAACATAGACCTCCCAGGACAAGGCAGAAACTGGGAATGCATGGGGACAGTGTAGGGTGTACATGTCACCAAAGAGGTCGCAACATGATACAGAGTGGCAGCACTCACCAGCAGCTTCAGCTTCTAGTACATGGCCTTGAGAAGACACATACAGAACGTCTGCAAGAGAGCTGAGGGCTGCTGAGCACATCCGGCCACGGGGTAAGCAAGAGAAGCAGCAGAAGAAATACTTTCACTAGAAGTCACACAATGCACGTATTGCTGGCTGAGAGAGAAAGATGCATCCCTGCAGTCATTCATTAATTATCTGATCTCACCCTGAAGACCTTTCTGCCTTCTTTGGTCCACGAATTACTCTGAACATCATGTCAAACCTTCTCTTCTCACACTCTCTCCTCCTTCCGCCCTCATTTCTGGGGTACCCTAAGCCCTTCCTCAACACCTCCATCCAGCAGGTCTCCTCATCCTTTTCTTACCCGTGGCACGGTTCTCTGCTATCTTTTTTCAGCCCCCCACAAGAAGTCCCACACATTCTGCAGGGGCTGTCCCCTCAAAGAGTACTAGCACATGGAGGTGGACCAGTACAAAGAATAATAATGCTAGGTAAGTGGCAAGGAAGGAATATCAGAATATGACTTTATTCTCTGGAGGTTCCCTCCTTGTAATTGAAAAAACAAATCCCACGGGAAGAGTTCCCAGAGGATCATTCCCTACAGATTCCTAAGTGAAAGGAGGTAAATTAATTGTCACAAGATCCTTGTCACCTCATGTCTAACCACTCATGTTAGCTCATTTCGCTATCCAATTTATTCATCAAATAGCAGCAAAACACTTGGCCAAAAGGTCCCTTGATAGCAGGAATGCATGCAGTATAGAGGAGGACAGGACATGCTTCTGCATGGGCATGGTTACAGAGACACAGCCACACATTTTCCACATGCTGTTACCCGTTCCTATACAAAATCACTCCTCCCTCGCTTCAGAAGCTCAAATGCACCAAAAAAGAAAATCCTTTCCCTAGTATTGCAGTCTAGACTAGACCAGGAGAGAGGGGAATGGAAAAACTAAATTCAGTTCTCTACTACCAAACAAAAAAGCCATTAATGTATGATTTGAGAGATTTGTGTATTTTATAGCAGTGGCACGGCAGGAGCTGCTGGCTGGCTACCGACACTCTGGAAGCACAAAATGCTTCCCCACAGCTTGTATTGTGTATTACTAAATATTATTATAGGCACTTCTCAAGACATAGAGCAACACACTACCGGACCAGTACAGGGAGCAGCGAGCAACACTGTTGGAACAGAAATGTGGCCCTAAGCACAGCAGTAGACCAATACCACTCACAACCTCCATTTCTCCTCTCAGCAGTCAGTGGACCACAGAGTGTTTTTGCCAGCCTGTTCTGCCTCTGGCAAGAAAGCTTCCAGCCACAGATTCAGTTTATAACAATTGAACAGATGAAACTTAAAATCCGCATGTGCACATAAGACCTTCCAAGGGAGCTCAGGCAAGGGCAGAGGGATCAGACAGAGAGAATGGCTGGGACAAGCCCTGGTGAAGATGAGTCCTGTGGCATCACGCCAGGAAGTGAAGACAGCAGAGGTTAACAGCAGCATGGCTCATTGCGGGAGAATGGACCATGAGCAGGATGAACAACGCAGTCCAGTGAGGTCTCCAGCCATATCCTAAATGAAGCTGTTCTACCATCTGCAGGCGAGCACACTTTGGCATTAAACATTTTGCATGAAGGCCTAATTAATGGAGCACAAAGTGACTTATTAAATCTAAATTAAGGAACCAACTGACTAGTTTAAAAAAAAAAAAAAAGCCATCTCTGGCTAGGTAATGGCTGTATCAAACATTTGTATGTGCCCAAAGCTCAGCAAAACTCACCTGGCAGATTCCAAATAAGCAAAAGTTTACCAAAAGATAATCAGAGACTTCTAAAACAAAAGAGAGGTAGACCACATGAGTCTGGGAAGTCTCTCAGATAACCAAAACTAGAAGAAAAAGTTTATCCTCTGCCCAGTTCCTCCCTCTCTTCTTCCACCTCAGAAGTGCTGTCTCCTGCAGGCATGCACATCCTCCAAAACTTTGTCAGTCCCACTATAAATTACTCCAGTGTTCAGCTTGCAACTGCAGGAGTTTAGCCCATAGAGCCAAGGAGTACTCAAAGACACATCCAAAGTTTGCTGTGTACTTCCCTGTACCAGATTTCATCTCATTATGTCTTTCAGATCTTCCTGTCTTTTACCCTCCCTGGGGTTCAGCCCTTTTAAAACACCTTGTCCTCTAGATCAATGGATAGATACTCCCTTATTTTCACCTTTGGCTCCTCCTCAGCCCACCCAAGGCACTCACTGGTTAGAGCATGTCCTAGTGGTGTCCTTCAGTGTCACTTCAGGAACCCAAACCACCACAGTTTGCTGTAGCCTTCCCACAAGGCTAAGAATAAGGCTAGACAGAGAGCTCAGCCAGTCCAAAGGCAGAATAAGTATGGGGCAGAAAACAGATGTCTGCTTGTCAGTTATGAAGAAAACCAAGGTGCAATTCACATTTTAAGTGGAAATTTTAAGTCTCTGTGTTGAAAACACAGTTAAAGGCACATGCCCTCCTCTTCCACAGAGGATACTAACAAAATAATCCAATTACTGCTGCTGTCATCAGGCTAATGTATTTTCTCAAGAGGGCTGGTTTTGGATAGAAACATTAAAATCTTCAAGCCTAGCACCATGTCCTCCTTCAAAAGCTAATCAGTAGGCACAGACGACACTGAGCAAGTGCCTGTTGGTAATCATACCACATTTGCTGCTGTGATCCAAGTAGTATCGTGAATCACAAAGCACACACATGTGCTGAGCACGAGTGTGAACCGAACGTCCAACCCCAAGAGACAGCGTCGCTCGCATTATAATGCTCGTCTGTACAAATCACAGAGCGGGACTTCACTGGGGTGAATCAGAGTGAGTCACCGTGGGAGCACGTTGCAGGGAGGGCAAGCACGCTGCAAGCGTGTTTGAGACACACTGTGCATGGGTCACTTGTGCAGAAATCACAGCTCCCAAGACACGCCGACGCAGGGCTTTGCCCACCTTCTGTGTGCATTTTTAGCTTGTTTTCTTTAGGAAATGAGGCTCTTGAAAACCTGGTGTGTGCGTGCGTTTGTGCATACGTGAGTCAGGCTTCCCAGTAACTCTTGAACCTGATGGCAAATTTCCACCTGATTTGACAAAGAGGCAGAGAACTCAAGGAGAATTAAATTCTCACAGTGTTGTACAAAATACAGCCTGCAACTGCATGCAGTCCCAGAGTCTCTGCCTGGCCCCACAGCAGTGTGTATGATTCACCCACTCACAGGCTCACTAGGCAATCAAATAAGCTTCATCCTGACCTGGCAGCATGCCTGTAGTGGGCAGCCCCTATATACAGAACTCCGGGGGCACCACAGTACATCTCTATTTTGCCCAGCTAGCCGGTATAAAAGACAGAGTGAAAACTGGGAGAAAAACAATAGGGGACCTGGGGCAAATGGGATTACTGTAGGGAGGAAGCGTAGCCAGCTCCTGGAAAAATGAAGCTGCTATGGACATACCCACTTGTTTGGACTGGACAGACATCTTCTACTTGAAACAGGGTGGTTGGTGGAGAAATGAGTTCCTTTTAATATCCCCAGTTCTCACAGTTGGGGGAAGGATGAGTTCAGCTCTTCTGAAATACATTCACTCAGCTCAAATTCTCTTCTCTGTGGACTCTCTGGTGTCTGCTAAGGGCTGAGCTCACATAACAGTCTTAGTATATAATTCAGTTAAAGAGTCGATTAACCGTGAGATGTGAATCCACTGAAAACAGGATTCATTCATTTGGGAGCTAACAAAATTACTTGTTTCATCACCCTTCCACTCACTCTGTCTTTTCAACAAGCTGTTCCAATGTCAGGTCATAAAATTAACTTTCAAGTGTGCCAGATAGGAGTGGGGAAAAAAAAAAAGAGGAAAGAAAAAAAAAAAGAAAAAAGTCTCTAGTGTGGATTTGCAAAACCCATGAGAGGCTCTGGGTGTCCATTCAGAGATACAATATGAAAGGCTCAACTTTCAGAAGGTGGAGATGTCCAACATTTGACCAACATTTTCTCAAATTTGGGCTTCCTTAATCTGTCTCATGTTGGATGATCGGGAAAAAAAAAAAAAAGGCACCTATAATCACTGTTCACACTCAAAATACTTTAGCCTACTTCAATTGCCATCGCTTCCTAGGAGGTGAGCAGAACCCATTCAGATACCAGGTGTCCTACGCCTGGCAGCTTGGCAGGCAGTGCTCCATTCCACCAGCCCCAATGCCACCTGTTCCCAACTCTCCTGCCACCCACCCAGCCCTGCCGCGCTGAGGAACAAGTCGAGCCTGGCCCACAGCCCAGACCGTGATGGAGCTCAAATCAAGCCAGGCAACTTGGAGACACAAAAGGCAGGCTCTTCTTAGAGATGCTCTCTGCATACACCACTATCTGACAAATGCACCATTATCCAACAAGAGCCTCTCTCTCCACTTCCTGAGCCACTGTCTCCTTTGTTAAGAATCCATTGACCCCCTCCTTTCTGTCTACAGTACCTTCAGAAGAGGATTGTCTTCCTTACATTCCTCCTGAGCAACTTAGGTGGTTTAGGTTTGGGGTTTTTTTTTAAATGTCTCTAGTAGATAACTAAAAGATATTGGTAACCATCAGCTCAGTACGTCCCTTGAGGGAAAGCAGGTACTCTCCTCCCTCAACCTTCTTCCATACTGCACTAGCAACAGGAGATACCCTGCTCCCCACAAGCCTTCATGAACTGAAAGTGATGAAAACACTGTATTTCTAATGAAGGGAGTCTCAGCAAGAGGAAGACATCCCTTTTGGAGAGAAAACTCATTTATTTCAAGAGGGTCAGAACTACATGTGGCCACTAGCAAGAAAGAATATTTCTGGCAATAGTAATTTTGCATGATACTCAGCCCCATGCAGAGTGTGTGAACCCTATGATTTGGTAGGTTTAAATATAAATTAAGACAATAAAAAACCTCTCAGATCTCTGACCTCAGATAAAGAGGAGCTGCTTAATGCAGCACACCAAACATTGACACTTCAGCTCAAGTAGGTTTGTGTTGGAGGGAGCCCCCACAAGCTTGAAGCCACAAACCTGCACCGCACACCACATCCTCACAGGTAGCTCTGCCCCAGCTGAAGTGACACCACATGTTGCCCCTGGCCAGGTCCCCACAGGCTCAGCACCCTCATCCCTTAACACAGGGGAAGTAACTAACAAAATTCAAGGCTGTCACAAACCTTCCCCCAAGCTTTGCCTCCCCCTACCTACTCATCCGTGACATAGTATAGACAACGCTACACTGCATGTTTGGCTGAGGTGAGAGGATCACCAGCTTGTCAAGCTGGTGATGTGGAGAATGGTATTAACTGAGTAATTAAATCATTTCTGTAATTACTCTCACACAGCTATAAATACTGTAAGCCCACACGTTCTCTCTGGAAGCCACAATAGTGAGAGAAGAGAGGGTGAAGGATGCAAATGAAAAAGGAGAAATAATAATAACACTTGAACACTTAAGCAGCACACTACATTTTCAAAGCACAGTACAAACAATAATTAAGAAATGGGTAGAGTGACAGATAGGAGAGGGTGAGAGGAAGGGAAGTAGAAGGGAGAGGTGGGGAAGGAGATAGATGTGGAGCGGGATTTGAGACCCAGCAAGGCCAGCAGCACGGTGGACGGCACTGTCTAGCCACAGCAAGCCCGGGGGGGGGAGCGAGAAGAGGGGTGTAAGGACACAGTTCTGCAGGGCGTGAGTAGGGGCCGGAACAAAGCATTGCACTGCAACAGCACATACCTGGAGGAGCCCACAGCTCCACCACAAAGCATTCCCCAAACGGCTTCTGTCTGTCCCCTCCAGCGCAAGGGCTTAGTAGTGGCCACGCTGGCGTCAAGCCAGGCAGCTGTCAGAGGCTGTGGGGGGTGTGCCTTCTCCCAGGAGCTTTTCCCTCTCCCCACTAGGCCTAGGGTCTTGACATAGGGTGTGCTGGCTAAGAGGAGTCACAGATGAGCCAGCCCAAGGCACCCTTTAAGGAGACTCACTGGCCTCCCCCCAGGGGCGTGCACTTATGTCAGCGTCCTGGTCACTCCCTAAGGAGCCACTTCCGGCTCCCTCTGTGGCTTACTGCAGAGGTGAGGAGGGAATATTTCCGTCCGACCGAAGGGGGAGGCAGCGCTCCCATAGAAATCAGCATCGCTGCCCGGCCCACTGCTCTGTTTTCCACTCTTGTTTTGCACCCCACATCCTGTTTGCTCAGCAGTTCTGCCACTCTCCTCTCCCCAGCGCTTGCTCCCATGGCAAGCCAGGCAGCATCACCTGCGCAGTCATGTCTTCTCCTCTTTCCCCCTCTGCATTTTCCTATTCTTCATCTTCTGCTTTCCACCTTTTTCCAGCCCTCCTGCCCATCTCCTTGTTTCAGCATCTCGTCCAGATGCTAACCCTGCGCACTGGCTCCTCGTCACGCTCTGCGTGCTTCCCCACCCTCACCAATGTTACAGCTTAGATTTCCTGCTGCACAGGGCATTTCTCCTGCCTGGATCCCACCAGGACCTCAAAGGAGCGCTCCAGTCCCAGCAAAACCTGTGCAGCTCCCAGGTCCAGGTGCATTTTTTAAGCCCAGTTTTCAAGGACAAGATCTTTTCAAGATACGTGGCAAACATCTGAAAAGTCTCTGCTGCACGTATACAGTTTCTCATGCTTATAACAAGGCCATACTCGGGACATCCTGTGCAGTGGCAGCAAAAGCACCTTTCTGGTTAAAAATCCTCCCCTGCAAGACACCCCCTCCAGATCTGTGCCTTTGCTCTGAGAACCTGTGGTGGTCATGCAGAACATTTGGTGGAAAACATGACAGCACTTGCAACATGGGTAAATCATTTATCTTCCTGCACGTACATTTTCAGAGAGCTGTTTCATTTCCCAAATAAATAGTGGGGGGGAGGGGGGGAAAAAAAAAAAATCAATCAGCTTGAGGCATACACCTGGCAGAGGAAACTTTACTCAAACAGTCGTAGTCTGGCAGAATTACAGGAAACTCCCAAGAGCATCTTATAATGGGGAATGCTGGGCAGGTTTACAATAGACAGTACTACCAGCTCTGCATACAATAAGTTCTCCTGCATGCCGCAGCTATTCAGCTACCTCTAATGGGGGTTACAGCTTCTCCTCCTGGAGTTCAGATTTTCATATCAAGCATTGTATTTATTTCAGCTAGAAAAAATCGGTTAATTGCTCCCTAGCAATTAGGTAGCCTTTGCCTTTTTGTAGAGCTCAAAGTGCTTTACAAAAACATTGTTACAGTCTTCTTGCAAAGGGCAAATTGCTTTAGACAGAAGTTGAGCAACTGTCTTACAGTCATGTTTTACAGTAGAGCTGCAGTGAGGACTTGGGTGGCTTGATTCTGCTCGCGCCCTTTAAGATCAGTTCTCCTCACTCTGTGTAGCTGGCTTCTTTTTCTTTTTTCCTGCCCACATTTAGACTTTCCACATCCTTCATTCCTTCTTCCCCCACTCCTCTGAAACACATTTATTACCAGGAACCTCACAGATACACAGCTGGAAGCTATTGCCAAAGCACGAAGAAAAACTGCCTTGACAGAGCCTTTAGGGTATTTTCTTCCCCTGGTTGCTCTCAAAACTTACTGTCTCCTATATTTGTTTGTTTCTCTCCCTGCTCCCTCCATGATCCTAGGTTGAGAAGTTTTCCTATCTGTCACTCATCTTGTTCATCCTCTTCCTCCTCCTCCTCTCTAGCTTTGTAACACATTCTCCAGCACTTAGTCCAGTCCTGCTTGTAAATAGCTGAAGCAATATGGTTTTCATGCTCTTCCCTAAGGAGGCTAGAGCACATCCAAATAAAATTCAATGTTTGAACTCTTTTCTTGATACACACATATATCATTTAATATTATCATTTAACTTAAGTCATTTCATATCCTTTCTTAACTTTATCCTATCGCTCCTACTTATACTTCTGACAATTACATCAAGCATTATTTTCTCTAATCTTAGTCTACTTCTATTCACTGCGTATGTAAATCACACCCTGAGTCATTGTTCAGCCAATCTACAATATGCACGTACAGCGGTTTCAGGCTTTCTTCATATATCAGTTCCTCCAGACCCTTAACAGAGTCACAGATTACAATTACATCCTTTTTCTCTACCCTGCTTTTTTCCAGCCTGTGTGTATGTAATTCCTTTAACTTCCTTCATAATCCATCCCCTCCAAACTTGGTTAATGAGGCAAATAAAAGTCAAAGAGAATAAGAGATTCCCTGGAAAGAATTGTTTCTCTCTGTCCCGCGGTTACTGGGGAATGACACGCGGATCTAAAGCAGCAGCATCGGGCAATTTCACACTCTGTGTTTTCAATTTCATTTTGAGGCCAGTTTAGGGTAGGGACAAATTTGAGTGTAATTAATTTAGATTTTGTGAGACAAGTAACCGCTGGGGTTGTAATAAAGGACTGCCTTCTCCAGAATGAAGAAACTAATCTCCTTGTCCAGCTGCGGATGGCACAAATTGATTTAATACTTTCGTGCTGGGGTTTTTGTTTTGAAGAAAGGGGTTATAATAATGATCATAAATAACTATGGGTTAGATCTCATCAAGCTCCCAGATTTTCTTTAGATAAGTGCTTGCAGATTTAGAGATCTATCTAAACATTATCAGTATGAAATTCAAGGTTAGAAATCTAGAAAGAAACAACTCTTTCCCAAAAGCCCCATTACTTGTCAAGTCCACAATGAGTGGAAATCAACTTTTTCCTCACAAGTATTTCAATACTTCTATTTCCAGGTAAACAATGGCAATACAGCATTTAAACATCTAGTAGGAAACAGGTTAATTCAGCTTCTCTTTCTCTCAGGTAGGTTGCAGTGGCTGCATTCAGAGCTAGGCAAGGAAAGGTCTTCTGTCACTCAAAAGAAAATATCACTATAACAACAGAAGAAAACCAACACTCAGTACTCCTGGAAGGAGAATTCTATGACCTAAAATAAAGCAGCCTATAAATAGCTACAAAAGACTGATGCAAAGGAATCAGACTTCACTTTTGCTTCGCATTTGTTGTCTGGGACAACTTCTGCTGAGGGAAGGCACCCACACCTCCATGTAGTCGTGTTCTTCAGCATCCTACCCCTGCTTCAGCACTGCAACTGCCCAGAAGTTCCTGAGGGTGCTTTCACAGTGTGTAAGCCTCACCAGGGTCCCTCCGGGTTTTCTCCTCCCCAACCCTGTGACACTCAAGCTCAGATGGTGCGTTCAGGCTTCAGGTGTTCAAGGCTCAGGGCAGATACAAAGTGCACCCAGTAGAAGTTATTAGGGAACAAAAAGGTGATGGGAATATTTCACAGATAGTTACATTTCTGTAAGATTTTTATTTTTAAAAAAAAAGAAAAAAAAGAGAGGGCATCAATTACTGCTTAGTTTTAAGCACAAAGAAATAAAACTCTGCATTTTTTTCTGACTCTTGAAGAAAATATCCCCAAAGAAATGAAGGTCTTGAAATGGAGTTCATTCTAAGTAAATGGGAGATCAAGTAGAGGGAATCTTTAAAAATCAAAAAAAACCAAACTATTTAATAGGATATTTAATAAAAGAAACAACAAATTTTTTAAAAAAAAATCTTTTTTTTTTCCGTTGGAATAATATTGATGAGAGTACTTTAGCTCTTGTTTAGAAAATGAGAGTTAAGATTGAAGGATTTAATGGCCCTGGGGAAAGGTTAAAGCTCTTAAAAGTTCATTTCCAGGTCTCCTAACATCTGAGGGATTTTAAGTGCTATAATTTATTTGAAAAGTAGTAAAAATTGTTCTAGCAAAATACACAGATGTTAATTAAATTTCACAGAAATACGCTACCTGTATCTCCATATACAAAAAAAAAAATGGCATTCTGTATGAATGAGACACAGATGTAAACATAAATTACAGATCCACCTGGCCTGTTATGACATGTGTATACTCAAGAGAAAAACAGCATTGGCATAAAATATTGGCTTTTATTCTCTATCTTTCTGTGACCTACCTTTCTTTATCCTCCCTAACTTTTGCAGCAGACTCATAGTTTGAGGACACATGATATTTAGTTTATTTTTTGAGTTACACAGATCTTTGGTTTGATAACAAAAGGAAACTGAGTACCAAAAGCAAATGAAGTGTGTTAATTATGGCTACAATAAAATTATTATGAACTTAAAGGGAAACTGCTATTTTTTTCTGTTATATTTTTAAACTCAAACTCATCTTTGCTAATCACTATATTAGTCTAAGAAACATTTGAACCATTAATATCATCAAATGCAGTTTCAGAGACATGAAAATGCTTTGTGAAATTACACGAACTGTATATAAATTTGCTTTGGAGAGAAAAAAAGGATATAAATCTTCTAACAACATTGATCCATTCTCTTTCAATGTTTGCAGATCAGAATGAGCCTTTTTTTCCCCCTCTCTTCTGAACAGCATTTTGTTTGGAATTTATTTCACTTCAGTTCATATAAGCCAATCAAAGGGAACTTTTTTTTTCTTTTCTTTTTTTTACTGAATTTCCTTCACACAAGGACTCTAGAAGTTTCAGAAGTCATCCCTAATACAAATGAAACAAATTTACATCCAAAAAATGAGGTTTGCATTCCCCATGCATCTCTATTATTTAACCTTTGGAAACCTGAGTGTGAAAGTGCTTTCCTTTTAATTACAGATGTTCTCTTTTTAGCAGCACTGTCCCAGTGTGTTTGACTTTGTCCTGGTTTCAGTGTATATCTAGGTGCTCATCTTACCCAACTAGATTTGGAATCCCTGTACCTGCAGCATCATTTTGCTGCACCCTGACCAGCTGCTACTTTTCTTCCCTTGTGCGTTACACCTATTGTCCAGGTTTGGACTTGCTCTCCATCAAAATACCAACGAGTATCATTGCTGCAGCAGAATAGCCTGGGCATGGAGTGACCACAGTAACTTTCAGCACTGAAAGAGAGACACACAACATGTCTTGAAAACCTTGAAAACCTTCTTTTTGTTTTTAAAAGAAAGTGGACAAGGATTTATGAAGTGAGGATGGAAAAGTGGAAGAGAAATTGCAGCATTGATGTAAACCAGGAAAAAAAACAAGGTAGTGGAAGGAGTAGCAGAAGTGAGATATATGCCGTGTGAAAAAAAGGAAGGAGAATCTGACCTAGAACGGATCACATATTTTAGATTTCAGGTTGATTTCATGGAGCTTTTATATAGATTTTGTTACAGGCACAGCCCAATTTAATAGATCATTCTTTCCCACGATTTTATTTCCATCAATATGGCTATGCTGCATGGTCAAGCCCTGGAGAAAATAGCAAGGCATACAGAGATAAAGGAGAATGCTTTTCAGCTGGTAAAACATCATCACCATCTTCTTCCAATATTTTTCCTGGGTGCTTGCCTGTGCACTGTTGTGTTACTCTAAAGCTGCACAGGATGAGAAACTTTGGCAAAATAATGCGACTGTGGAGATACAGTGAGGGATAATTCCACCAAAAATGGTGGTCACCAGCTGTGCTATAAGAGAACCCAAGGCATTTTCTGCTTTCACCTTTTCTCCTTTCATTATCACCAAGTAGAATTTTTCTGTCATTTTGAAAAATAAATAGTCTATCATTACAAAAGAGACCAGTCAGCCAAACGGTGTGGTCATTTCTTAGGCAAGAAGCTAAATCTTTTCCAACACAGTAAGTGGTCTAAATTTGAACAATTTGTTCTTCTCTTAAGGTATCTATAAATGTACATTTTTATTATTTCCTTTTCTGTGACCATTCCTTTACCTCCTATTTCTGGACAGAAGTGATTTTAGGTAATATTAAGAATACAATGAAGAAAAGCCATGCCCAGATTTCCAGTCTCGGGTCTGCAAACACAAGATACTGGTTTGTGTGCTTATCTGAATTAAGCTTGATTTGCAGCCTTGAAGGTTTCCTTCTACCGTCAGTCTCACAACAGAGCATCCTCATCTGTCAGCTATTTCCACACTGTGATAGGTTTGAATTTCTGATTTCAGAACAACTAGGGAGAAAGGAGAAATTATTTTAAATACTGTAATGGGAGCAGATATGCTCATCAGTCACAAGTGCATTGCAGTCCTCCGGACAATACAAAGTAATGCTTAAGATCAGGAAATCCAAAGTTATAATAAGAAAGGTCATTGCAGCAACTTCAGGCAAACTGAAGAGACCAGAGTGCTCCCACGAGCAAAGTTCTTGGATTGCAAGAACCTAGCACTGGTAGCGGTGCACATTTCTTTCCTCTCCAACTCATCTATTCCAAAACAACCACAGATCATCAGTGATCCAAACTATTCTCTTTCTCATCAGAGGTCGAGCTGAGATTATATCATCCTAGTGCCTTTTCAAAGTGTCAGCACCAACACAAGGACCAGATGCTTCCTTGCAGGGCCGAAACAGTGCCATTGCTCTTCTACCCTACCCCACAGCTGCAGGGCTTGCTCCTCTCAGAGGAGCTATAGGATCCACTCTCTCCCAGGCCACCCAGCCCCAACAAAGCAACTGCTGCAGTTCATGTTGTTTGGCATCACTGCTGGCATGTTCGTCAGAGACTAAAGGGACCAAACTGCCTATGACAAGGCTACCTCAGCAAAGTGGTTTCTCCAGAGCTCAAGTAAGGGACATCATGTGTCTATGCTTCCCTGTTTTCCTGGAACTAAACCCAGATCGCAGCGTGCAAATAGATCATCTGGTCATTTTCTTTTGATGCCAAATTAGGCAGAGATTAAACATAACACTTTGTAACAGCTGAGCAGGTGGGATTAGAGACGTGAGCATCAAGGAGAGAAACAGCAAAAACATACAGGAATTCCTGTAGACTTATTTTGCAGAGGAAAAAGGCAAAATACAGAGATAGCAAGAAGATATAATCATTATCTACAAAATCTAATCAAACACAGTATTAAAGAGCATGAGTCTGAACAAAAGAATCAAGAAATCCAGATGTTATACTCTCAACAACATACCTCCACCTGCTACGCTACACCTAGGGCAGGATTCATGGCACTTGAGGCATCATGAACAAGTTAGGGTACAACCTTCTTCAGCAGTTAGTGGGGAGACACAGGACTATCCCTTGAGCATTTAACTGCACTTTGAGGTGGGTGGGGTGAATTGTTCTCAGGCGGTGCCTCCTTCCCTACTGATTGTAATGATGCCCATACCTCCAGCTGGCAGGTGGCAAGATTCCAGATGCATGTTAACTGAGAGGAATACAGCCTACGGTGCACATTACACAATATTTCTGTTTATATACACAGGAGAAAAGAAAATTCAGATGTGAAATTATCTTTTTTTTTTTTCCTTTTTTTTCCTGACCTTTTGTGTCTCAATTTATGAGCTTCACAGTATATTACAAAGCCCTTTTTATACATGGACCCAAATGGCCTCCTAGACACACTTATTAAACCCTCATTGAAGGTGAAACAGAATTTCCCATGCTACTTTAGGAAAGGTGGTTTGATTGAGAAGGCTTTTTGCGTTAATGTCCGAAGAAGAGGGGCTTATCTGCCACATCAAGGTGTTAGTGGTTTGCAGTGTTCTTTAGGTTTACATTTGGGCTACTGATCACAAATGCACAGGGAGTATAATGAAGCTGTAAGTGCAGGTCTGAACCTGTGAAATGCTGAACAAGTTCAATCACAGCTGACTGCTGTGGGCATTGAGGGGATGCTGAAGGAAGCAATCCATGCCTGCAGCATCAAACCCCAGCCACACAACTCATCTGCAAAAAATATGACTAGGAGTCACTAAAAGCAAAAGCGTCTGTCACAGCCCTCCATGGAAAATAGATCGTTTAAGGACTTATAAGGCTGGCTTCAGTATTTTTAGTAGAATATCAATATATTTACTCTCTACCATATTTCGATTCAATTCATCAAATAAACATTATCCATTAAAGATTATACACCTATGAATCAGAAACTATAAAGGTCAGCCTTTTCAATTTATGTTTAAAAGAAATCTTAGCCTTCCCTAAAACTGCAGATCTTTCTAAGTAATGTGCTTCTGTCTACAAAACTACAAAAAAA
>VWZK01002274.1:168903-207650 GCA_013396935.1 Baryphthengus martii | reverse complement strand
AAAAAAAAAAAAAAAAAAAAAGATTTTGATAAAACAGAGGTCTCCATTCATAAGGCTTCCACCTTTGAGCTCCCTGTGGGCTGCCTGTCTGCCAGAATGCTCTTTAGAAGTGAGCCAGTGGGGTACACAGGGCAGTCGCAGGAGATGCTGCCTTCCCAAGGAGACACTAGAGACATGTAGAAAGAAAAATCTTTTCAAAGTTCAATAGGCCAATTTTCTCTTTGAATTACAGCAACGTAAATCTGATCTAATCCTGCCAAAGGCAGTGGGGCTATGCTGGGTTTACTCTGCAGGAATCTGAAAGCAGAATTTGGTCTGCCACTTTCAAAGTCACAAGGACCTTTACCCAGTGCTTAGGAGGTCAGTAAAACTTAGGCTTGTTCAAAGAGGATGTAAAATGCCACTGTAAGTGTGAAATGCGCCACTTTAGTCCTCTTCCGCACAGACATCGATAACCATGCAACACAGCAGACGGGAGAGCATTGAGATGCAGCACTGTTGCCTGACTGTCCTCCAAGACAGAAAAGCTTTACTGTGGGTGGAATGGGGCAGAATAACTTTAGCACATGTGCAAATATACTAGGAGAGAGAGAAAAAAAGGCCTGTGATTATTTTATTCAGTGACTACTTTAGTTCAAAGGCTGAGAAAATAACACTGCATATTAACTGTAAGTTATTTTACAACTGAACAGTTGGTCAAAGAGAGAGAAAATAATTTGTGGTTAATTAATTTCTATTTACTTACCTACAATAACTTGCACTACATTATTTACTTACAAGGCAAACGAAATAAACAAAAGTAAATAAAACAGGAAGTGCCTGGATTTCTCAGCCCATTAGATCTCTTTCTGACAAAAAGCTGCCACAGTGGCCAGTTTAATTGTCCTCCTTTCACAGAATCACAGAGAATTGCTGTGGTTGGAAAAGACTTTTAAGATCATCAAGTCCAATCATTATCTAACTCTACCAGAGCCACTACTACACCATATTTTTGAGCACCATATCTAGAAGGCTTTTACATATATCCAGGGATGGCGATTCAACCACTCCCCTGGGCAGCCTATTCCAGTCTTTGATAACCTTTTAGGTATAGAAGTTTTTCCTAATGTGCCACCTAAATCTCCCCTGGCATAACTTGATGCCATTTCCTCTTGTCCTATCTGTTATGACTTGTGAGAAGAGACCAACAACCACCTCTCTACAACCTCCTTTCAGGTAGTTGTAGAAAGGGATAAGGTCACCCCTCAGTCTCCTTTCCTTCAGCTAAACAAGCCCAGCTTCCTCAGCCACTCCTCATTCTGTCTGGTTAATGCCTGAGACCGACCTGTAAAAGAAAAAGGCCGTTGGCTTGCGTCCCTGTTTACTCATTTGCAATGTGTAAAGTGTGGTCAAGAGGATCTTCTCAATAATGGGTTTGGCCCCGACTTTGTCTGGCACTGAGCCTGCAGGGAAAAGGACAGCCCACTTCTCTCAGGTATTCCCACGGGCCCACAGCAGCCCAGAGGCCACCGTTAGTCACAGTGTCTAGCCAAACGCTCACTCAGGTATGAATTGCTGAGTTTCCTGCTCCTCCTACGAGGAAGACTTGTATCCAAGACTTGTCCAGCTGTCCTGGATCTCAGGGAGGTTCACATAAGCTGAGAGTTATCAGCTGGCCAAAGATGCTGCTCCCTCTGCATCTTGCCCTGTTCAAAACCAGTAGCTTGTGTGCATAGTAATTCCCCAGAAGACTGTCTAGGGCCTGGGAAAACAGTGAAATGTCAGTGATACGAAAGAATAAAGTAGTGCAGTGGAAAAAAGAAAGACTTAGCTGAACTGGTTCAGGCTGGTTAGTTGCTTTAGCTAACACCTATTTAACTTCAGGAGATAATGAACACTTCTGAGAGAGGATGGCTTTATTAAAGATTCAATTATTTTCCAATTAAGACGTAAGAGCTGTATTAAACATCCCTGAAAGTACCATACATCCTCCAGCTTCACACAGGAAGAACCCAAGCTAGCATCCTTGGCTTTTCTAAGGTAAAACACAGGCGAAAATAAAACCTCAAAAAATAATAAAAATTAAAATCACAATTGTCGGAGGCTCTTTACCCTTCCTAAGCGAGAAGAAAAGGGCTGGTTTTCTTTTGCAGCTCTCTTCTACTTTCTTTTCCTCCTCAATTTTTCTGTGTTGCAGATAATTCTACATGACTAATAGGTTCTTCTCAGCAGTGCTACACACAGTTAGCTCTTTTAATCTCTCTTTGAATCTAAGACTCTCTAGTCCCCCAGCCCTTCTGTCCCGTGAGACTACACCTGAGGATCATAGAATAAGATATTTCTCTTTGATTTAAGTTTCAATCTGCAGGTTTGCAATAGAAAGAAGCTCAAAATTACCTTATCTGCCATGATCATAGAGGAGCCTCCATGTATGCCCAGGATGGGAGTGAGGGTCTGGGCAGAGATGAAGTCCAGGATCTGGGCAATGGCTTCCTGGTCTGTGTCATCAGCAAATACCACCCCTTGAATCTTCCGGTCTGACATGAGGTCACAGATGCGAGTGATGATGCTCTTGGGATCTGTCTCATTCATGGCCACCAGCTCCACCCGGGGCACCACTGAGAGGTGGTGGAAGTCATCTTTCTCGTGAGCATCTTTGATGGCCACTTCGTCTGAGGTCCCCACCAGGATGACCGCAATGCCAATGCTCGGGTGGCTTTTCTGGGCATGAGTCCCGCTCCCTGTTGTCGCAAGGACTGCCAGCACCAGCCAAAACCTTGGAGAGTAGCACTCCACCCTGGGCCTCATCTTCAGCTCTTACACTCCCTAAGCAAAGAAGAAAAAAAAAAACGAAAGGGGGAAAGTAAGAGAAAGGAAAAAAAGATTAATTAACAAGTCAATCATGCACTCAGCCTTCAAGGCAGATTCACTGATCCTCCTCTGCCACTAGCCCGCCTCCCAGCAATCCTTCTTGCCTGATGCCCAGCCCTTTGGGTACATTCAGGGTTCAGTTAAAGTTGGGGGGTTAGATCAGTGCAGTCCCTACTTCAGAGTTTGGAGTCACTTCAGACAACAGCTGTCAACAGAAGATGGGATCATGTCATCTCTCAGGTCCCATGTCACTCTGAGACCCAAGTCAAAAGTGATAGAGAATTGTCCTTTGACAGCTGATCGGCTGTCTTTGTGAAACTAATTGCTTCCGTCAAGCCCATGTCTAAGTACTCACCCTCAACACAAAAGAATTACTGGTGCTTGTTATCAGTTTGGCCTTCTGATGGAGGTATAGGCAGGGAGGCTGAAGGGATGAGGCGCATAAGGACTACCTTTCACTTTCTCGGCACAGCCTCTTCAAAATAAAGTGAGGACAAATAGGCAAGCCTATTGGATGTATACACATGTGCATGTGTGTGAGTGCTTTGCATAAAACCTTCCTATCACCAGGACACACAGAGCTCCAGTCTGCATCAGAGTTGGCCATATGTCTTTCATCCATACAAGATTAATTTCTTTTTAAAAAGCAAGGAACACAAAATTTCCCAGTGGTCATGGCCCAAAACTGGATCAATGCAGTGTGGGGAAGCCAATATGACAGCTGGTTTTGCCCAGAAACAGAAAGACCCACAAAACTTACAAAGGTTCACCCTCAACTACTACAGCCAAGGATGTTACACCAGTCTTTTCCCTGAACATGTCCACTTTATTTTGTAATCATAACAGCAGAAATGGAAAAATCCAATGAGGTCATCTTTCCAGCCCTTGCCTGAGAGGGATTGTTCCCTGCAGGATTGTTCCTAGCTCTCTTTATTCAGTCTCGTTTTAATAATAGTTCACATTTTCACAGCACTTTTCATCCTCAAGGCACTTTACAAGTACTAACGAATTAATCCTTGCAGCACCTATGCAGTATAACTATCAGAACCACCCCCTGGTCTGGGGACAAAACCAGAACTTCCTGTGTGAGGCAGCAGCACTGCTCAACATGCCCACCCAGGGACATGCTGCTGTCCCAAGGAGATTTCAGACATTTCAAACAAAAGATGACTTTCCCTCAGTGCAAAAGGTCCTGCTCAGCTAACTATTCATGCCCATAACTCTGTTGTTCAGCAGCTAGGCACGTTTGGAATAAATACACCAGCCCTGTGCTTCTTTGCACTACACCCCTTGTCTTGGAAATCCAGGAACAGGAACCTTTCCATACTGTTGTCTGCTACTCGTGCTTCTATCAAATGAACAGAAAGCCACAGCAGCACGGACAACGATGGCAAGACTGAGGAAGCTCAAAGTCCACAAAACAACCTGACCTAGCACCAGCCACCTATTTGGAAAAGACGCAAGGGGCCCCGTCTTGCCCTGCCCAGGAGAATACATAGTCTCCACACCTGCTTCCTCATTGTCATGCTAAGCAGAGAATGTATCTTGCCTTGATATTACCGAATAAGTAAGTAGATAATAAAACAGACCATAAATATGCACCAGAGGAACCAAATCCACTTAGGAAGCTGAAAAGGACCACGAGTGTGAAGCACCAATCGATTCTAAACTCTCTGACGGATCCACTTTCTGAGAGATGCTCACAAGGAGAACCAAGAGACTTTGAGAGTTTTGCAAAATGAACAGCTAACTTCATTCTGGCAGGACTGTTATCCTCCAATTACGAGTCACTAAATTAGATTCCTTCGCAGCAAAATGCAGTCCCCACTACTGCAATGCTTTATTAACTTTAATGCACTCTATAAGCTCTCTGTCTCTCACTCTCTTGCTCACTTACTTTAATGCTGTATTTGTTCTCTTTAAAATATGTCTCCTGTGATCCCTCTGCATAGACTCACACAGTATATTATGCTTGGTTAGGCAATGGCTAGTGGTGATGCTCAGGGAGTAGGGTGTAGGTTTTTCCCAGCCCCTCTCCCACCAGGAATACTTTACAGAGCCTTCCAACCCAGGTCTCAGATAGCAGTGATGCAAGAGCTATGCAGGTGATCGTGGCAGCTGTCTGCCCTCACACCCAAACAGAGACTTCTTCCATTGGGAAAAATGCTGGCCAAGAAACCCATTCCTTTCTCTTCACCTGCATCAAAGCAAATAAATCTCTAGCATCCTCCAAGCAGCAGCAAAGACTCCAGATCATAAAGAGCACATAGGTGCTGATCTGTTGGGTTTCTTGCTCATGGGATGTGCTTCCCAGGCAGATTTTTTTATTCAACACAAGATGATGGCCAGATCCTCAGGCTTTGGCACATATGCAGGGAGCAGCCAGGGCTAGGAAGAGGCTAATGTGAAGAGGAGGTCCTCAGTGACTCCAAAGCTGAGCTAAGCATCACTGATTTGGATCCTCAGCCATAAGCCCTCTTTGAATCAAGCAGAGTAAAGCTTAGGTAGCTTGTGTTGTACAACCCAAGACAGCTCTCCCTCCCACATAACACTTCTGTCATGTTCATTATGTGTTTCAGGTGCTCCATGGGTAGTCTGCATGCCAAGGAAGAATGTCCTTCTGAGGGAGTAGCCCATACTAGGTCCAGGCTGGGCTTCCTCAAAGGATGGGACCCAGGAATGTGATAGGGCATGGGAATGCCAGTAAATCACACCCAACTCAGAGCTCAGTGGTAGTCTCCACCATTCAGCTCTCCCAAGGCAGCAGCAGGTTCATAGAGCAGAGCTGAGCTGCACAAAGACTGTTAACAGGTTGCTCGTGGTGTCACAATCCCTCCCTTACCCTCCTTAGGGCTCACTTCTGTTCACAAACAGTAGCCACTATCCACGCTTCTGCTCACATGCAAGTGCTGGCTGTTGGAGAAAGGGATGAATGTCCCAGTATCAACCCCATGTCTTTCCTCCTCTGGTCTGGCTCACTGCAAGCCTCTTTTGAATGTGTGCTAGTAGAGGAGAGGCAGGGGGAAGCAGCAGAAACATCTTACCAAATTAAGGTGACCTCAGAACTATACTGAAAATGTGGTTTTGTACACACGGCACCAAGTTTTATGTACTCTGTTCAAATGCAAAAGTTTGAGACACCCAATCAAGGAAACACTGGAGGCAATATGTGGATCTCCTCCTGAGTGGTGTTTCCAAGGAAAAAGACAGAGAAATTCACAAGCACCTGACAAAGCTTCAGTTGTAAAACAGGGCATTTGTCCTTAGTTATGCCAAGTGACTTTAATATTGTTAGAGTCTGATTTCACCAGTCAAAAACGATATTTAAAATGTGCTAGTATATTTTATTACAAAGTATTTCATATGAGCACGTTTTTTCCCTTGGTGGTGGTGTGGGGCAACACAGTGTTTTGTGTCTTTTCTCTGATTGTGCAGCTCCAAAACAATTTAGCAAATCCCAAACTCCAATCTGGTAAATAAATCCTTTACATGTTACTCCACACTACTACATTGTCCCTTACTCCCTGGAAAATAGTATGTGACAGGGCCATTAGACTAAGTGGTTTTACAGACATATCTATATTTAGATATAAACACGCCTGTAAAACCATTATACCTCTATAATCTCATTTTACTTACCATTAAAACATAACCATCATTGTAGAGGAATGCAGCATCTACTTAGTGCTGCAGAGCAATGTTACACAATCAGTGTTAAAATGGGAAGGGAAAGCTAACTTCTCCAATTGAAAATGCAAGAGGAATGTAGGTAGTCAGACAGTAATTATTCAGATTGGAATTTGGCCAGGACCAAAGGTTAGATTGCTTAAAAATATCGTAAGAACCTTATTTGACACTGCATTTTTATGTGGATCAGATCTAAGATAAGTATTAATAGAAAATTATTAGGCTGCAGAGGCAAAATACAGCTCAGCATTTAGAGGTATTTCTGGATGATATTTCAAAATACAGGAAGTACACAAATAGGTCACTGTGCATTCAACCAGACTAACTGTAAATAAAATGCTACTCAGGCAGTGTACAGCAAAGGCAGGCAAACTTCTAGAAACTGTGAGGAAGTTAACATTGCACTAGACATGCTACTGGGATGTCTGGCAAGGAAATACCTGTATGTCCAGGCCAAAGAACATTATTTCTTTGTTTACCAACTGCAAAAGACTGGTGCATATTTAATCTTTTTGTTTTCTACCTGCCTTACAGGTAAGCTGCAGGAGCTAAGAAGACCCATGTGATGTAAGGGGCAGGACTGATTGCAACCTCACAAACTGTTACTCCTAAGAGCTTAGATTTACATCTGATTTTCTCCAACTCCCTGATTTTTGGCAATCCAGTTTCAGTTTAGGACAGCCTTCCACTCTCATGGTTACTGCCATCTCCCCAATCCAGACATGTTGCATATAGTACACATCTGAAGAAATATTCCTCATGTTTTAACACTGCTTTAACTATTGTCCTACTGCACCTTCAGCCCAGGCTACTTGTACACTGATAACTCTTGCACTGCTATTCCCCATATTACTGCTTACTAGGTAGGTGACACAAGTGCCCATAAATCTTCTTTTGGCTCACAGCCCTGTGTTCCAGGAATTTTGTAAACAGAGACAAAGAAGAGGGGGATGGATCTGGGGCACGATGGATGTGTCTTGGAAGCGCCTGCACACTTCAGATGCTGATAAACAGAATGAATGGTGCTGCAGAAAAGTCTCCATACATTCAGAGTAGGAAGATGGCAGACTAGAGACAATGGAAAATGCTATGCACGGTGATGAATGCAAGAACAATGTAGCATCTGGACGAAAATGGTTCTTTATGGTGACTGAGTAAACACCCCCAATAAGGGCTTTTCAGTAGTTTTAGATGAGAACTGGTGCAGTTTAGTTTAGTTTATCTAGCTTTGAACATCATTTATATTCTCATTCTGATATACAAATGTTCCTACAGCAGTCATAGAAATATTTCTTCAAGGCGTTTTGGACAGGTCTTCCTGCTCTTCACAACCACTCCCTCTCCAACATGTACCTTAGTCCATGCTTGTAGTACCTCACAGACTCCTTTCTAGCTAACTTACAAAAATGCTTCTTTTTTCCCTTATTTCTCGCAATCAGCCTTTTACTTTTGAGGAGTGCAGCACATATCCTCAGCCAAAGCCTTCAAAGCCCTTGGAGCTCTCTCATTACCTTGCTGTTGGCATTCATTCCATGGACACTGAGTGGAAAGTAACACATCTGTTTACTTCATTTTCTGTTTATTTTGTTTCAAGCTGATCTTTCTTTATTAAACCAGGTACAAACTCCTCCCTGACTTGGGCAGTGTCAGATTCATCCCATGTATCACGCATTCATTCCGCCTTATCTCCCAAAAGCTAGTTTACGTCTGTCTATCCAACAGGTATATCCAAGGATAAGGTGAAAAAGTGCTGCTTCTTTTTCTGCCCCATGCAAAGGAGAAGAGCAATTCTCTCCTTTCACTTAAGGCAGTACAAAGAACACTTTGATCATCAATTAGACCCATATCGTTCCCAACAGATGAAGAACTATGTCTCATTATTGTAAGCTTGCCCAAGGGTAAGTTTCCAGTGTCCTTCCCACTTCCTCCCACCCACGTATTTTACATATCATGGGTTATAGCTGATACAGCCACAGCCTGAGAGCTTCTGTTGAGACCTACACCAAGTGATTCACAGAAATTATAAATTAAAATCCTCTGCCCTTCCTCCAGCCACTTCAGGACTGCTGTCTACAGCATCTGCTCTAGTGCAGTACCTACTCAGAAACTACTCAGGCAATAGGATTACCACTACTAGGAGACAGCTCCAAGGCTCACATTTAGAAATGTTTCCCTAAACTCAGCCTAAATTTTCCCTTTGCTCAGCTATCCTGTTACTTTAATAATAGCACCTTTATTCAGCCTAAACAATTTCTCCTTCTCAACTCACCATTTCTACCCTGAAAATGCTTGTAGATGGTTATTTGATCACCTCTTGGGACTTTCCTCTGCTGCAGCAGAAGTTCAGCTGTGCTCATCCCTCCTCATAAGTTGAGTCCCCTCAGGTCCTCCTCAGGATGAGTGAGGGAGAATGAAGGTAATGACTGGGCAAGGGAGAGCAGGAGTGAGTCTGACCTGCTTACCCAGGCTGGCACACACGTGCAGAGCTGCGGGAGTCAGTGTCACACACACAAAAGCCATTAAATGAAACAGCAGGTCAGTCTGGCATTGTCCAATGCCAACTTCTAAATGCCAGAGCATAGAGGCTTGGCACAGCCATCACTCTCTGCAAGCCTGGATTGCAGAGCCAGGCTGGAGCCATGGTTCCCCTGCCAGGATCTCACACCCCCCCAGCCTCCCGCTTGGACAAGTTTAGAGGGATGAGACAGGCCCTCCCTGCCAGAGACTGAAATATCCTCACCACCTGGAGGGTTCAGTTGCCACAGCTGTCACTCCGTGCATGCTCCATTTGAAACAAGGGTTTCAAAGCTTACGAGACACGCACTGTTTCCCACTTCTGACAGTTGTCTGCCCCATTTCAGAACTGGATCCAGGCTCAGAGCAAGATCATCCAAAGTAAGGGACATGTCTCTGAGTGTGCAGGGCCCCTCCAAAGGGATTTCAGCATGGTTGAAAGTAGCTTTGCCTCCTAAAGTGCAAAAGTAGGTTTAAACAGGCAACAGAATGCTGCATCAGAGCAACACCAATTTTGCCAATTAAATCAACCTGCAACAGCAATTCATGCAGCAATTCCTTCCTTCCTTTCTTAATTCTCTACTTCCAGTTTTAATTCCCAAACAGGAATCAACAACACATCAATAACATGAGGACATTAAAGACTGCAAATTCCAAAAGCCAGAGATTTAAATACCTCCAATCATTAATATCCATGAGAAACACACATTTAACTTCATTTGGATGGTTTGGAGAAGCACATCCTTGGCATTTCTCATTATTTGCTGTATTAATTTGAGGCTTTCTTTTCATTCTTAATCACTGTGCATTTTGCACTTTGGCAGATTATTATATTGAATTTCAAAATTTAAAAAATGAGAATATTTACTCCCAAGGGTGGAAGGATTTTAGTATTTCCCAGACTCTCTCATGCATCTCACTCAGTACCTGTTCATTCCCTGCATCACTTCCTTAAAGGGAAAACACAGAGCAGGCAGATGGAGACTGCACTGTCTCCTGAAGGCAGTTGCCAAACACCGCTCTGGTGCTGAAATCCCATGGGTTACTCAAAGTCTCAAATCAAGGGACGGTCTTAAGTTCTTTGGATGCCAGACGCAAACGTAAAAGACAAATCATAAAGGTTTCTTAAAACATACCTTTAGTGGGAAAAACAATATGATTCTTCTTTTTTTTAGGCAGAAATTGAGTGATTCCTTCTTCTACAATGCAGAGGATTCCCAAAAGAGCATCTGAACCAGAGGGAGACAGCCACAAACTACACCTGCACTTTGGATACAATCCAGTTTGCGGCCATCTCCTCAGATATATGCATGACATGAGATAAAGCTTTAAAACATAAGCCTGCCCTTCCCTTAGGAAAGATCTTCATGGGGTCATGTGTCAATTTTGCAGCCCAAGCAGCAAGAGCAAGATAGGAAAAACTCTTTGCACCACCTCTACTTATTGTGGCACCATTACAGCAAATACTAAACAGCTCTAAAGCAGAGTGCCAGAGCTCACCAGACCTGATCAGGTTCTCATAAAGGTGTACAGACAGCAGAAATGGCAGAGAAGGTGGCTTGATGCCTGAAACACCAAGATGTGAGAAGGGCAAGGGAGCTGCTAAGTGGAGGCAGCCAGGTGGAGAGAAAGAGATGGATTCTGTGAGCTGGCCCAGGACAAAGCCGCAGTGCTACAGACACTGATGGGCCACATTTCACAAAATGCCAGCATCCCTCAGAAGCCTTGTGACCTCTTGATTTCCACTGGTATGCAGCATTTTGGAAAATGGGATTTAGTCACCACGGGACTCTGTGGAAACACCAGCCTTGCTCATGAATATGAATATTAATATGGAAGTGAGAGAGACCAAGATGCAGTTTTAGCATGGGCAAAAGGGCATGTCACAGCCGTCGGAGCCAAGAGGGGTCAAAAGCTCGCTCTGGTCAGGTCACTAGAAATGACAGATGAGTACCCAGAAAACTTTATTGTGAGTTTCCTTTCTTGTAATTGCCTATCCCTCATTCCTTCCATTTTCCTCACTCTGATCCTTGGTAAAGGACTTTTATGTTTCTGTTATCACTACTTATAGAAAAACAACCCTAAATCTACTTAGAAGAAGTAACAAAGGAAACCCAATATGTGACACCAAAAAAAGTGCCATTCATGATATCTGGAGCTGTACACTCCCAACCCAGAAGCATCCCAAAAAGCACCCATCGCTTTCAAAAAACTTGATCCTTACAATAAATATTGAAGTGATGATGAAGGGAAAATTGACAACTGTAAATCACGAATTTTTTTGGTAGTCTCATTTTCTTCTCCTTTCTTTCTTTACTCTCCTCACTCTCCTCTTTCCCTATCTTTCTCTCCCTGAGTTCAGTGACCAGTAAGGCACCAGCCATCAAGTCGCGGGACACAATATGCTTTTACAGTACATTAGTGCTGTGCACCAGACCATGCTGTGCCTGCGATTGTATGACAGGTCAGGGCCGATTCATCTTACCAAGACCCTCAATCACTAGTGCCCAGAAAGTTTTCCCAGCTGGAGGGACCCAGCCCAGCAGCCACTGACCTCTCCCTCCACTCAGCACTCCATCATATTTACAGGGTTGTAATGACAGAAATATACACAGGCAAAGCCACATCTGAACCACAGCTAGTCACTGGCTGTTGATGCTTCAGGGGTAGGGATGGGAATGTCCAATGCATTGCAAACAAATAGATTAGATTTGGCTCAATTGAATGCCACTTCCATGCATTTTTTCCTCTGTTCTCTGTTTGCTCTAGCCTCTCGACTTCACTCATGCTGGCTGCTTCAGCCACCTTTCCTGGTAGTTCACCTAGCTGTTCATTCCTCCATGTGCTGGCCGATACATACAAGAACATGCCAGCCGGCGCCTCCTTCCAGCCCAGCTCCCTCAACTGACTTCCTCAAGGTGCAGCTCAGCCCCCTTGTGCCACATCTAATTTACACAAAAGTCACTATAATTTACATTGGCAGCAGGGAAAAAAAACATTAGTAGCAAGAGAGAACAACTACCAAACCCAGACAATTGTCACAATAAAGAATACCCTACCAGTAAATAAAAATTAATAATATTGACAAAGTATAGCCATGAGTTGCTTATACTTTAAGGTGGGTTTACACTTTTAAAGCAGCATAAGAGGTCTTAGAATAAAAGCAAATCCAGAATTTCAATATTCCCCATGAACTTCCTTCAAGCTACAATATATGCCTTAATCTACCACCCTTCTCAGTTTTCTCTATCGGTCATTTATCTCTAATCCATTTTTTGTCCTTTATTTCTTTCTCAGTCATTCCACTTTAAGCACTGTCATATTTTTGGGTCCATCCATGGTACCTCTTAGCTCACTTGTATTTACACTGCTAGGTATCTGGTTTTAAATCTTGAAAGCACAGAGGAAATGAACTACAAAAAGTGAAGTCTTGTTCTAATCCCTCATACCACCATCTAAAATCAATAAGCATTTTCTGAAAGTGTAAATACCATTGTTTTCTTCCTCACCCTTTGCCTTATTCTCCTCATCAGAAAGATGGAGATGCATCTTCTCTGCTTCACAGAATTAGAATGTTTAATTATTTATTGTATTTAAAGTACTTTTAGCTCTCAAGCAACAGAAGCTACAGGAGTTGAGATTATTATTGTTGCTTTCCATCGCACTTCCCCAAAGGCAACAATGTCTTCTTGTGAGATCATACCCAGTATTACTCACAGGATCCCAAGAGAGTGTATTAAAACCTGTATGTCCAAGATCTTCAGGACAATAAATCCTAGTTTAGCTAGGAGCAGAGAAAGGAATTGTTGTAATACCATAAATAGTCGTCGGTTTCCAAGGAAAATACCCAATAATCAATATCACCTTTGCTACATTGACTCAAACTGCAAAGTACTGCTGATCAGTAGTTTTTGATGAAATAACATGTCAGCAAATGATCGTTTGTTGAGCCTATTCTAGTGAAAATATCTGAACTCATGACACATTTTCACCTACTGCAAAGTAGCTTCCCTGTTGGTAAGGAAAAGCAAAAGCAATGCAGAACTTCGGAGAGCAAGGCAGAGCTGCAGCGGGCAACCACTCTCCAGGGCCTGGGCTGGAGGTGCAGCTCTTCAAGCAACAGGACTCATTCATCCCTCAGTTTTAACCCAGAGCTAGAAATTTCCTGTTTCATCAAGGAATCTAGCCAGTGGGTCTGCCACAGATCCAGAGAATCTGGTTCCAGCAGCTCTTGGACAGTGGAAATGCAAAGACCAACTCCATCTCAATTCACTTGCAGAAAATCAAAATATGAGATCTCCTAGCTGTGAGTCTCAGAAGTGGAGACTCCCGGACCCTGGATTTAAATGGAACAGTGGAAGGTGGCCAGACTAGAGTCACCAAGCTTTTACAACATGGCCAGAAAGTCCTGGGAGCTCTGAGTCCCTCCTAAACAAAAACTCTAGTCTTACACCACATAGCCTGGAGACCCCAAGAATCCTGGCTGAGGCTACAGTGTCAGAAGTGTCAGAAATCTGGGATTCATAAAGAAGTCCCCAGATGTAGTTCTGAGACCCATGGCCTCAGGCCAGGCCATGATTCAAGGTGTCCTACAGCTGCAAACCCTACAAGACCTGGGAATCAGAACAGGAAACTAAGAGCTTTGACAGTTTCACCACAGTTATCATTCCTTTTATCAGTTCCTCTGAACTCCTAGTTTCCCAGTATTTGCAGGTAGGAGGAGAGAATTTTGCCATGAAGTTTAGATTAAAACTAAGTTTCTACCTCTGAATGTCCTCCTGCCTGGAAAACCTGCTTGGCCCGTGATTCTGTCAGACTTCACAAACTACACTGCATGGTGCCTCCTGAGCATCTGAGAGAGACCTGTGGAGAAACACAAGGGGTTTTGATGGGTGCTGGCAGCTACAAAGTATCTGTTGTCACTGATGAGTTTACAGAGAGCAACTGCTCTGCTTTGGGGTTCTTTTTTGTTGACCAGAGACAGTCAATAAAGACTGGGCTAATCCCGGAGTCAAGAGTAGTTCAGTCCAATGCAAATTCTTCTTCCAGTTCCCTAATTTCCTGGGTTACGTGGCCATAGAGCAATGCTGAAAGACTAGTGTGTTCCCACTGCAGAATTAAGTATAAGTTAAAATAAGGGTGTGTTTGTGCTTTTATATATGTACACATGATATATATTTATTTTCATATAAATATGTATTTATTTGTTTGATACTGTTTTTTATTTATATATAATGAGTATATATATATGCACTTCATCTCATCCTGGACCAGTAAACAGGGCTGCATTTCTTTGAAGGAGGAAAGCAGGTGGGAGAAGCAGCTCTTTACAGGATGGCCAGGTATCTCTTTCCTGACGGACCTGAAATGACAGCAGTTCCTAAATGCACTAAATCTCTGTATTTCTGAAAATAGGAGAACTCAAAAACAGCCCTGGGAAGAAAAAAAAATAAAGAGAAAAGAAAAAAAAAAAGGTGGAGACAACATTGAAGTTTCATCCCCTTTACATCCAGGCCAGTCCTTGTAGGACATCTGTGTCGGAGGTAGAAACCCAAACCTCGATGCCGTGCCAGGGGTCAGCCCCTGGCACAGAACAGCTTCTCTCCCTCCTGAGAGTTGTTTCTGGGGTGGAGGCAGAGGCAGTGCTCAGCCAGGAGGTAGAGGTTCAGTGGATATAGTGCCAAAGCTGTTTTCACACTGCCCACCTTGAAATGCCAGAGTAGCACGGAGGTGTCAGGCCTGTCCTGTGAAGGGGTTTTGTACAATCCTGAGGTTATAGTGCTTGTAACCCTCACAGTAAAGCATTCAGTTAGCAACAGGCCGCAGTCTTCAGCTAGGTCTCACCCTTGTTTGTATATGACAGTACCAATATTGACATCCTGAACGGCTAAAGATTATATGCTGCAAATGTCACCTGGCCCCTAAAATGAAGTAGAGAAAGCAAATCAGGTTGCCTATATGAACTGCCTCTCCAAACCGTGCCTCAAGCACACCACTCATCCCCCTGGAATTTACTGGGGCTACACTCACTTTGGGGTTTCCTTGTTTCTCCTGCTCATTGTAGCTCTGGCACTTCTCCAGGCCGAGTCCAGGTCACAGGGCTGAACCGCAGTCCCATGGGATCCCCAGTTTCAATTAAAAAGAATGTCCCTTAGATGCTGTTCTGGCTTCCTGCAAAACTTCTCTGATATAGGCCGTCCTTTGGTGTCCTGCGAGGACAACATCGTGACAGGACACTGTTTCCAAGTCAGGAGGCATGTTTGCATGCAGCTCTGTCAATTGTTATATATAAGAAGATTCCCAAGTACAGTAAAATTCCCAGAGGCTTTTACACTATGCGCTTCCACCACCTTTGTGCCAGAGGGATGTAAAGCCCCTCTGATCTGATGTGGCAGCATTTTAAATCTACTTTGCACAGGTGTTAGCACCTATGTGAGGCATTGGATGCCATGGGAGGTGGATCATGATCTAAAAACACAGCACACGTCCAGAGAGCAGCCTCTTACCACACTCCCCGTGACACTTGTCTCAGGAGAGAAAAGGAAAAGCTGGAACAAACAAGACAAGTATGCATTATCACCTGACTACATTGCTTGGTATTGCTCTGGGATCCCTTTCCTCTCGTTTGTACTTTATCTTCTGAGCCTGCAAAGCTTCAGGGACCCTAAACCACCTGCCTGACCACATTCCTAGCATAGCCCTGTCACCTCCCCTTCCAGAAGCCAGGAATGCTTCAGCAAGACTAAAAGCAATATTCATTTATCAATCCTCCATTCCTAATTAAAGAGATCAGATGTATCAGACCACAGCTGAGCTCCTGGCACTGGAGCTGAGGTGAGTTGGTGGGCAAGCTGTGCAGCCCCTCCAGCTGATTCATTTACCCAGCCTGGCCTGGCATGCAGCTGAGGGACTGTGCTCTGCAGATCCATCTGCCTTACAGCTTCCTCCACTGCCAGATTTTTTATTTATTTATAAAAAATAAAAAATAATAAAAAGCAATTGCCTAAAAGTATACATACAAAAAAACCCACCCCAAAACCACAAACCCAAAATATCAGGTGCCCTAACATTAAGGAAAGAAAAAGCACTCAGGCAGTGCACAAATTCCCCAAGGGAGGAGCTCAGGCTTGAGGTACAGCCAAGATGACACAAGATGACACCTGTAGGGAAATAAGCCACCAGATGCAGGGGAATGGACTGGGGGGAGGGCCCAAAGGCAAAAAAAAAAAAAAAAAAAAAGAGGGAAAGGGAAAAAAAAAGGAAAAAAGAAAAAAAAAATTAACCAAGGAATTACATAGGATGGTTTGCCCATTACTAGCTATTGCACTTTACAGAATTTACAGGTGTCTTCCGCTCATCATCTCTGCTGAAGCAGCTTCCCAAATGTCCCAGTACCTGTTTCAAACCATCTGGCCTGCCATATCCCATCCCAGCAGACTCCCTGCCAAAAAGGTTTCAGTGCCTATTGCAGCAGCACAAAAAAAGAGCGCCATTTTCTCTAGCCACTGTGACCTGATGAGCCCACTCTCCTCTTGCCTCAACCTAAAGGGCCCCCATTTCTCTTATAAGCAAAAAGAATCTCATACGCAATCATACACATCCCAGCTTTTGAAGCAATGCACCTTCCCAACCATCATTTTGGCAGAAGCCATGAGAAGACAGTCCTGTCTGCCGCACGCCCTCAAGCTCACACTGGTGCAACAACAGCAGTGGTGTGAAGAGAGGGTATGTATGTCCCATGCCAGCAGAACTGTGAAATGAAGTTGATGTTTCACCAGGTGGTTTTGGACTTGTCACAGCAGGCAGGAAAACCCACTTAAAAAACCTGGTCCAGTCACCTCCTGGACTGGTAGCACAGGACCACTGGAGCAGCTGGGGCTGAGCACCAGATGCGAGGAGTGCACAGAGGCAATGAGAACCATGGTGTTCCTCTGAGACTGCACCCACACGTTCAGGCAGGCGGCACATTTAAAGCAAATCCAGAGAAAAAGACACACATATCAAACAGTCAAGGGAGTAAGGTAATGAAGATCCAATCCATCTGACCACAGCTTATAATGAACAGCATCAAAACACTGCATGCAGTGTGTGAAAGACGAGCAAGCTCTAGAGGAGGCTCTGCAGCATAGAACAGAATGCACCAGCCTGCCTATGGAACTCACTAGCCCAGGACACTGTACTCTCCCCCGATCCACTATCAGCACAAAACTACTGCTAGTGCTGGTATTCATCCTTGTTTCACACAGCCCTGTTTCATCAGGTATCATGCTTGAAAACTGAGGTGACCACCAGACAACTGTACTTTGTACAAGTGAAACCTGCTGTTGTCCAGCACACTGAAGGAAGTGAAGGAAGGTCCTTCTGCACTGCTTGCTGTGCGCTAGGACACAATCCTTTGCCAGTATAGAAAAATACCATCCCATTTTGAAACCTTACCTAGAGATACCCCTTTTTTTTCAACCTTTATTAGATTTTGAGGTTTGATAGGCCTCATTCCAGTACTGGGTCAGCCAGTTGTGTGGGCACAGCAAACACAGAAGTCTGCCGCAAGCCTACAACTGGTGGGACAAGGGTACCCCATAGGGATGGATATGATCACGCTTCCAGTTGGATGACTGAGCCCATGCACTCTTCTCCTACAAAGATTTCAGCCAGAAAGGGACTAAAAGGAAGAAGACTGCCCCATTATCACAGTTTCAGAGCAGGTGACATGCCAAGAGCAAAGCAGATAGGTAAGATGCACCACAGAGAGAGGGATGATAGAGATGTTTTCTCTTCCACTTCCATTAGCCTGCACCCCCGTCTAGCCATGAGTGCTTCTCTGAGAAGGTGGGAATGCTCAGTTAGGTGCAGTCTGTGCCTCCTCTCCCCCATTGCAAGCTGACATCCATTCCAGGTGCAAGATACGTAACCACACTTCGGTGAACAACAATCAGGGAAAGAGAAGAAAAGGTAAGGGGAAGGAAACAGCAGGACAGAAAAAGTGAGAACAAGAACTAAAGTGGAAAGTGAGAGAGGTGGTGAGAAGAGGAGATAAGGATGGGAGAGAGATTGCGGAAAGGGAGTTACTTTGCAAGCGGTAGCTAAAAATCTCCCAACGTTTACAGCAAATGATGCATGAAATACACTGTCAAGAATGTGATGCCCAGAACCTATTGCTGCTAAATATTTAATCTGATTGGCAGGGAGCCGTTAAAACCTCAGTGTCTGGATCTCTGGCTTCTACAGAGCAACAGGTAAAGTGAATACATCAACATGTAGTGATTCACTTTGGGTGCCATCAGCCTTTCCAACCTGCAGCATTGTATGGGGAAAAAACTTGCCAATGGATAATAACAACAGTAGAAATGGACTACAAAAAAGACACATCTTATGTATCTTGATTCCTACTGCAAGCTAGAGACAATTAGAAGGCAGATATGCTGAGCGTCTTCAGAAATTACAACACATTGCTGCAAAGTTATCATATGATGCAGTTCATGCCTCTCAAGCACTACCAAGTCATGCAGGACTGTGGCACATTGAGGCTGCAGCTCTAATGGCCCACACTTCCTTGCACGTAATCCCTGAAGCCAATCTGTGAGCAGACCAAAGGCTGCCTCCAGCGATCAGCTTCTACCGTCTGTCGAGCACGAAGCAGGTCAGAACGTCCTATATGTGTCTCCTAATGCCAGCACATGGGAGTGTGGCAGGGCTGGTGGGGTGCACGCAGGTATGCAGCTCTTTCACGTAGGAAACCTCATTAGCTGACACTGCAGCAAAGTGAGGGGATGACAGGACAGCCAGCTGCTAGCAGAGGCATATATGTGCGCTGTGTTTGCACATCCAGTGCAGGCTTTGACTTCGCTGACTCTACCCGCACAGTTTTCAGAGTGGCTGCTGTCCCTGTCAGCTCTGGTGACCCTGAGCCAGGATCTGATCTGGGTTTGCGCTTCCAGACGCTTCTTGGAGCTTTGCAAAGGAGGGTATTATGCCTAGGTGAAGCTTTTGCAGTGTTAAACTACAACTCCATTCTGACTCAGAGGCAAACCTGGCCACTCAGAAATACTCTGGGGAAAGAAGCAGACTTTCTTCTTAATCATTTTGTATTGTTCAAACCAACTCATTTCTAGAATGAAGGTGTTTGAGGGAGTTAATTATTTGTTTAGGTATAATAAAATATTTGAAAACTTCTCAGAGTTAACTTAAAGATAGAAATACTCTGCTGTGCTATAGAGAGCTCCAGACCAACTTCCTCACCATGATCCAATACACCAGCAACAGGAGTGCAATGCTTTCCAAAGACTCTACAAGTCCAGGGCATGTGTCTTACTCGCTGCACTGGCACTGACACGTCACAAACTGCGTGAGCCCAACGGCTGCTTTCCAAAAAATAAATAAGTAGATGGATAAATAAATATATCAGAGTAAGAAAGATATGAAAAATGCTGGGAAAAGCAACATGCCTCATACTAGTTTCACAGAAGACATAGGATTTTTCTGTATCCAAAACCCCATATCATGCAAGATATCTGCAAAACTAGCACTGGCTGCAGAGCCTTGGAAGTCTGGGGTGAGGGCTTCACAGGCAACACAGCATTGTGCTCTGAGATCTTCTCTAGGCACAGATCTTTCAGGACTCATCATAGACTGGTATTCAGCAGCATAAATCTCCCATCACATTCCTCTTTCTGTATTTCTGGCTGCTTCCCTGTCCTGTCGCAGCTGTTCAAGGAGCTGACTTCATCAGAATATGCTTTGTGGAGTGTTTTTCTGCTCTGTATGATGCTTTTGCTTTATTTCTTTCAGTAAGTGCCAAACTACTAAAGAATGCCAAGGGTAGAGCTCTGAAAGTCAAGACCAAATAAAGAGTAAGTATTTTTGTACGGCATCATCAGCTGAAAATCTCAGTGCACCTCACAAACACGAAAGAGAGTGTGACTTTTGAATGCAGCTGTATGGTGTGCATGTCAATCATCTCAGTTCACAAACGAGCAGGTATGCTGAGTGACTTGCTCATGGGCTCTGATAAATTTGTTTAAGACTTGTTCAATCCCAGCTTTCCATGCTCATGAGAAAGTACTGCCTGTAGCTGGCAAGGCAGAAAGAGATATGTGTCTGTTTCGGCCATTCCGGTCGACAGCCTGAGATGCTGTCCTCAACCAGCAATGAAGGTGGGTTTTCCAGACCACTGAAGTGCTGCAGGAACAAACTGCTGAGACAGGGAAGGGAAACAACTTTATTGACCACAGCTGTTGATTAAATGAATAATAACCAGTGCATGGAAAAGTCAGATATGGGGCCCTGCTGACCTGCCTCCTACCTTTACCACAAGACAAGAAACTGTTTTGCTGATCTTGGGCTCCATCAGTGTTTGAACTCCCTCTTAAAATTGTCCAGGAACTAGCTGTGTCACTAGGACACAATCACTGTCATACAGGGAAGTAAGCTGAAGCATTTATTGTCCAAACAGGTATCACAAAAGAACAAATTTAGGATGCTCTTCACATCAGGCTCAACAGAGCCATTTACCCAGAGAGACTGGAGCCACCAGCTGAGATACTGCACTGGCTCATGGCTCTGTTTCTTATCCTCACCTCTTCATTTCACTTGGAAACACACTCAGTGCTAAAAGTGGATCAGGAAATTAACATTTCCAGGTATGGAATATCCTCCTAGCATCTGAAAATGGACTTTATATGAAAAAAAATGTGCAGAATGTCTTAAGTACAACTGGATGAGAAACACTGTGATAAGAGCTCTTGCCTCATATTTTCCCATGCCGGTCAAAACGAGGAGATAGCGTACTGCACTAAGATTCTCTCTTTTTTAAAAAAAAGCTAATTAAGCTATTTCATACCTCAAAAAATATCTACACCAAAAGGGTAAAAAACCTCTTCTAATCCATGCTCTGCTGGAACTAGTGCCTCATTGTTTTCTTTATAAGAAGCATGCATTCCATCTGTAGTGCCTCCATTGCAAAAGGCAGCATTCAAACAAATCCATGATCAAAGAGGAAAAACATAATTAAACAGAAACATTAACAAACATATCCTGAACAAATAACCTGCAAGGAAGAAGAACCACAGCACTAGCTCATTTAGAAGCTCAACAGCCTTTCAAAGACTATGAAATCATATGAAATCTTGATGAAACAAGATCAGTTTCCTGATGCCGGTATTACCCTCTGGTAAGTGTCTAACGTCATCCCTGGGTCTCTATACTCATGGCAATTCCCCCACCCCCTCCTAGCCTCCTTTGTCACCCAACACTTGGGCTTCTCCTTCACACAGATCCTGCATTTTTCAGCTTCAGCTAAGAGCCCACTTTCATCCAGATCTGCCCTTAGTGAATAAAGAGAATAATTGGCCCTTGTTCTCTCTTTATAACAGTCCTTTACAGATTTACAGACAGTTAGGTTTCCACCCACAGTTATCTTTCCTCTAGACTGAACATGGCTGGCTCTCTTATCATTCTGTACAGGACTTAGTGTCTACTGTCATCTACTGTTATCCCCTTGCTTGCTCCCCCTCCAGCCTGCAAGCTATCTTTTAAAAATGCTACACCCTGAACTGGATGCAACACTACACAATCACAGCCAAGAGGACAGGGAAGAAATGATCTACAGGTCCTGTAAATCAGAGTGGGAGGACTCCTGCAGAAACACCACATCTTTTTCCTCCTCTCCTGGAGAATTTTGGATGTTCCTTGTAGCAAAACTGCCAGGGCTACTTTCGTTCAGACACTGCCATCGCTTCCCTGGGAATGGTACTTCAGCCTCTGCTGCACTTCACAGCAGCAACTGTGCTGTTTATTCAGTGCTTGCTTTTGTTCAGTTTACTGCTCTTGTTTGGTTATAGCTACTTCTCCTTCAGTTCTGGTTAGGCTCCTACACAACTTCCGTAGCAGTGCAGACCGGGCACCTAACCAACAGCCGCTTCAACAGCACTGAACAATCCCTCCTTCTCTTTCTCTCTCCTCCGTGTTTACATTCTTAAGCACACACTTTAAGGCAGTCATCACATCTCCCTTTTAATTGTCATTTGGCCAAGCTAAATGTAATTAGTTACTTTAATCTTCCCTCTTAGATCAATCCCTGCAGCATCTTAATCATTTTTGTTGCTCCACTGAATTTGTTCTAATTTGCTGCCATCTTTGGGGCACTGAGTTCTCTAGAAATGAACTCAATAGCCTAGGTACACACAGACCAGGCACATGAAGAAAACATGACTAGAAACACGTAGAAAACATTTCCTTGCTCTGAGATGCAATGCTTCTGTTTATGCAATCCAGAAATCACATCAGCCTCTTTGCTGCCGCATTGTATTGCGAGCTCATATCTCATTTGCTAACCGGTGTAACCCCAGTGTTATTTCTGGCATTACTGCTTTCCAGGGGTGTACCTCTCATCTCTGCTTTCTTTCCAAGTGCAGTCTGATTTTAACTCCTACTATTCAATTTATTATCCACTCTGCTAATCCCCAAATCCTATTCTGAGGTATGACTGCTTAGCCAGCTATATATCTCAAATCTCTTTCATTTCCAGTGGAAATACTCTCACAAAGTAAATGGCGCGGGGTTTGTCATCAACAGTAAAGTCAAGGCACATACCTAAATTCACAAAACGATACAGACTTTTCACATGCCTGTCCCCAGCATCAGCTCCTCACTGAAAAGTGCCACAGGGTTTTCGAACGCTGCAGTTCAGCTTTGGTGGCGTATCAATGTTGTGCCGCTGCATGTCGGCTTTGCATCAGGCCCTGCTGCACTTGGAAGAAGCAGTGGCCCTTGAAGACCCATGCAAGGCCCGGTGAGAACAACTGGAAACACTGGCCAGGTGTCGATTAAGCATCACCCAAATGTATCACTGCTGGTGTACATTTCTGTACGCTGCTTTTCTCTATATACACCCTGAAAGTGGGCACGGCACCTTCTCAATAGCCTGCATATCAGCTTCCACTGAACAGTGGTGTCAAAGGCTCACCTCCTCCTTCATCCCAAAGGGAGAAGGGGGTGAAAGCTTCTTCAAAGCCTTTCTGTGAGATATCACATTGGTGCAAAGCACCCCAGATGCTGCCAAGCACCGGGCAGTCACTGAAGCAGGACTTGGATGCAAAGAAGACTTTTTTTAGGATGCAAAAGAAAAACCCCTTCCCCTCCTCCAAACCTTGTCCCTCTGAAATCTCCTCCAAAACTCTTCCCTCCCCTCCCCACTCCCAGGAATCCTACACATAACAGAGCCTCTAACAGCTCTCAAACTAGTTCAAAGGCACCAATACAGGTGTGGCTGGAGGACAAAGCCACCCTATCACCTGCAGGGCTGCCCTGACCTCAAGCTGGGGGTGATGGCATGAAGTCCAGTTGGGCTTGTCCAGCCTGGAGGAAGGTAAAGAAGATGCAGAAGCAATGGGAAGGTGGGATGCTGCAGGACTGGGGATGGATGGAGAGCTAGCCCTGAGCAGCATTGATGCATCACCCCTAGAGTTGTTCATCTCTATGGGGAGATTATGCTCAGCCCATCCCTGTTTCTACTAGCCAAAAGGCCACTAGAGCTCAGCAGTGTCTAAATGAAGTAGGTCAGTGGTCCTTGCCACTGTGCCTCTGGCTGTGCCTGTGCACTCTCTGCTCTGGGCTCTTCATGAAGGGAGGCACATTACCCACACTGAGCAGGCTGTAGCAGCAGTTTCCCTCTCCCCAGAAAATAAGGGAAAATAAAGCATCAGCTACCGCCTCCCACCCTTTCCCATGCATATGTACTGTTAGTGCAGGTAAATTTATGAGTCAGTTCTCTCAGTCTCTCATGGTCCAGGCTTTTCCAGGACCACAACGCAATTTACTGCCAGTGAAAGTCCAACAAGGTGTATAAATCTGCCCTCCTGCCACCACCTATACTCATGACCCATGTCAGCCCACTTCCTCCACACCAGCAGCAAGAGGTTTTCTGCTTAACTTTCCAGTCTCATGTGCCAATAGAAAGAAGCGAGGGAAGAGGATTAGCACAACTCAAGTCACTTGAAAAGCTGCAATGTGTGTGAGTTGGCTGGATTTATGACAGTCATTAGTGCCACCACAAAGATCCTTGCTACAAGTAATAGGATCAGTTTGAGCAGAGGGAAAACAAAGTGGACTGAATCAAAGCACAAAATTGCAGAGTACCCATCCTTTGGTTGTTCAGAAAATGTGAGATGGTGCAAATGCACACATACACCTCTGCCATCTCTATACTTAGCAGTGACTTGAAGCCCATGAGTCCTCCTTACAGGAGACTAGTTTACCAGATCTTGAAGTACTTCTAGCCTGAAAAGACAGACCAGACCTATGCATCTAGAGGAGAGCAGCTCCAGCCAAACCACCTGACTGTATCTCCTGGCACAGACCAAAGATGGGCGCTTTCTGCCAAATGCTGATCAGCATATACTAGACTGGCTTAGCCAGGATGGAGAAGGTCAGCTTGGCTTCAGCCAACTAGGAGCTGACTATGGCCAAGAAAAACCCCAGTGTGGCTCTTATCATCTTGCTCTAGCAAGCAACGAAACAATTCTCAATTACAGCTTTTCCAAGCCCCTCAGTTTTGCACCAGGGAACTCCAACCATTAAGTGCACTGCAAGTGCTGCTCAAGGTTGTATGGCTGTTCCCCAGTATGTTCTTTTATTTACTGGTATGAATTTCCAGTTATATTAAGAGGCACAGCTTAACCTGCTGCTTCAAAGTGAAACTTGCCTTCTCTTTACATTGCTATGCTGATCTTTTATTGAATGGACTATTTCTGGACACTTTTATCCAAGTTCTGAATTTCTTTAGCTACTGTAATAAATGTGGCATTTCAGTAAAGCCAAGGTTCAACTTGAGTCTTTTGCGTACGAACTTCTCTAAACCCCCAGGCTTCACCTAAAGAACATGCAGATTTGTCATATCCAGGAGGAGCATTGGACCAAACACTGTCTTTTTACCACCTCCTTTCAGTTCACTAAATATTTAGACATCCTATAATAAAAGAAATTGGGAGTTTCAAAGGGAATTTAAGTCTTTAACTTTCTTTTTTCTCTCCATCTGAATCTCTTGGCAGTAAAATCAAGTTATATGATTCTCCATCAAGTTTTGTCCTACAACCTTTAAACCATTACTTTATATTACTCTTTCAAAGTCACTCAGATTATGAGAAAACACCATTAAGTTTCTTCAGAAGTCTCAAATTCTGTTCAAATGGAAATTTCAGCTATGCCAAATACAGCCATTTTAAGCAGTTCTTACCAGAGAGTCATTGATTTTTCTCCTCCAGGCACTGTCCATGAGGATTTGGGGGAGGAAACTCGACACAACTTAATCTGATCCCGAAACTGAATGTCAATCAGATTCTGTACTTATTGTTGTTTTATACTGCAGGAAAAGCTACACATCGGGTGATCAAGAAAATACCTGAAACTTTAAACAATAGATGTTGATGAACCTGTTGGCATCCTTAGAATCGCATTATTTAATGCTTGAAAGACAAGGAAATCAACAAATATGAAGACAAAAAATAGCACCCCTTTTAAGCAGCTAATACAAAGGATTTATGTAGCATTTGTTGCAGGCACCAAAATAGCAATAGCTCTTTAAGATTTTCCTCAGATGACAAAAATGAACAAGTTTATGACCAATAATACTTTGAAATTAAGCTAATTCAAGGAAATATCGCAAGTCCCTGTGTCTTGTACCACAGAACTGACACCCAAAGTCAATTAAATCCTCACCACAGCTAATGCCAAAATTCTGCCCAACTTCAAAGGTACAGCAGATCTGGCCTCTGGGCTGCAGCTGAACCCGCGTGTAGTTACACATCGCAATTTGTCCTGCCACAGTTGCCGACTTACAGTAGCACAGAAGACTCACGTCAGAAAAGATACATGGATTTCTGTATTTCCCTGTACACTTAAAAGGACACAGTTAGACTGCTGGGGCAAACCTCTCTAATTTTCAGTTTTGTTTGATTTTTATGCTTCATCATGCAAGCAATATTTTCTTATGAAGCATCTGCCTTGGTGGAGACAGACAAAGCTTCTAAATGCATGCAGGCAAAGATGTACAAAGATGTATAATTAAATGTCATTCTTACACCAGCTCCCTCCTGAGACACAGTGTTTATAGAAGAAGCAAGCCCTGGCCATCTCTCCTTAGTCTTCCTGCAGCATCCTGGGGGATAGTTCTCTATGGGGTGCCAAAGATCAGCCCTACGATACCTTGTCATGTCGCGGGACTTCATGCATCGCCTCGCCACTCGCTTGAAATTAAGGACAGAGAAGTCCAGAGGTCATGGCTGGGCTGAACTATAGGGACATTGCTGTTTCTTGCTAATTCAAATAATGTTTGAGAACCATTTACATCAGACCCCAACTGAGGGGTCTCCAGGCCTTCACATTCTAAAGAGATGGACTATCAGGGAGGCAGGTTTTTTACAGTGGAAAAATACAAGAGAGAAGACTGGGGATTGGGAGACTTTGGATTCCTCCTGGAATATGACTGTTTTCCAAAATGGGTGGTGGAAGAGGCATAATTTAATACAACTCCTGTCTTTTCCAGCCCCCAACCCTGTATATGCTTACACACAGAACAAGAGAGACTTAAAAATCTTCAGGAAGCTCACCTATATATGTCGCCTTTATAGTCAATGAGGATTACCTTCTCCACAGGGCAAACTGGAGCACATCCATTGGGCTCCTGCTCCACCCTGCTCTTCAAAGGACATTCTTGTTCTTCACTGACTCCCTGGAGATCCTCTGGAAACAAGTCTCCCATTGCTAGTGTTAGCTTCTGGAAAAACTTCCCTTTCCATATAAAGGTCAAATATCTCACCAAGCTTATAAAAGCAAATGTATAATGAACAACAAGAGGAAATATACCAAGCAATACAAACTGCAGGAATGAAAATCCCAAGTGATTTTAAAAATCTGGAGACAACCTTAAAGAACTACCTGCACATTATAGGAAATGATAAAAAATTTCATTGAAGCAATAACTCTCATTTCCTGTCACAGAGTCTCTATAGCTCTCATCCCTTATCTTTGGTTTAGGATCGAGACGTTGGTCCCTGGGAATTCACCTCCTCCTGTTGCTTTTTCTCCCACCTGGAGTTAGCACTGGAGCTCGATACTAAATGAAACATTTTGTTGTCACTAGGAAATACAAATGCATCCAAAGCAGAACAAGAACAAACCTTCACTGCCTAATTTGGAAGGAGAATTAGCTCCCATGTCTCCCATATCTCAGAGGACTCCACAGCCTCTGGGCTTTGGAGCTTACTTCTCCATTTCTTTCATGCTGAAGTCATTTCCTTTTAAATAAGTAATTACTTTATACCAGGCCAAAGAAACAAACTACCTCCACAGTCCAGTTGTTAGAGCACTCCCTCCCCAATGAATAGGCATTTCTATAAAGTAGAACGGCTCCAACTGGAAAAGCTCCAGCTGAGAAAGCATTACTGCAGAGGACCCAGTAGTCTGGGCTCTCACGCTGGCTAGGACAGCCTTGGGGACAAGTCCTCACTCCAAAGTATGCAGAATAGGAGTGCGTCACCCAAACCCCAGTTACTTTTCTGCCTACTAGGCTGCTAGCTATCCTGGGATTTTCTCTGCTTTTTCATGAAAACACATCAAATATTGTAATTAATTTCAGTGCAGAACCCGCAAAATCTATGAAATTAATATTTTTTTTGTGGGGCAGTATACTTGTTTCCTGCCACATTCACTCTGTTACAAACCTCTCCTGACAAAAACCTTAACCACCATCTCTAACTTCAAAAGCTGAAGTCAGGGATCTCTCTGACAAACTGTGAACAAGGAATATAACTTCACCGCAATGTCCTAACAAGGAAAACCTTTGAGAGTATTAAGGCAAGGTATGTCGCTAACCAACACTCATCTCCCATTGTGTATCTCCTGGTTTCTGAAAGTTATTCCTCTCTCCAGTGAAAAAAAACCATTGCACAGAAAGGGTTGCTCATGTAAGACACCTGCTGTGGGCATCCAGCTTCTGCTTCAGAGAGTGCTGCAAAGTTCTCTGAGCCCTGAAGTTCAGAGAGCCTTTTAGTCCCTTTACTTCCCATTGAAATGGTGCAAATTAAAAGTGGATAAATCATGATCCTTACAGCTCCCTCTGAATCCCTATTTTGAAAGTTTGCAAACTTTCAGGGATTCAAAGAGAGCTTTCTGTAAGAGTCACTGTATCTTTCCAGGCAGCCATCCCACAGCTACCCTATTTTTCTAAGCTACTTAGTTTTTATCTGCTCCTGTTTAGAGTACAGGCCCCCCATCATGTAACGTAATGATTGCAATATCATTTCTGAAATTCCGTTTATGCTTTTGTGGCATTTAACACTTTCTTATTTCCAGATGGAGTCTTAAAAGCCTCCTAGAATACTCAAATATGTGGTACCTCAGATCACATCCAGGTTGCTTTTATACTCAGACTTTAAATGTTTCAAGACACTATCTCTGCAATTTTAATTATACATAATATTCATCTTTTCAGTAATAAATTAAAGGGTAATTTCAAGTTGCACCAAAAACGTGGCAAGCTGAAGAGGAGAGATTGTGGGAACAGATTATGTCATTCTGTCGCTTTCATTAGTCGCTCCCTTGGGGATTGTCAGCCTCTGATGTTTCAGCTTGCCTCTGCTGAAACACGTCTGACATGAGGGAATCTCCCCTGAGATGCTTAGGCCACTGACTACAGCAGCCAGCGATAACAGAGAACTACAGAGGAGGAGAGAGAGAGAAAGGGGTACAGGGCTATGCAGATCCCTCCCGTCTGTTTTCCATGCAAGTGTATGTCTACGTGTGAGTAGCCGCAAGCTAGGGCATTTTTGTGCGTTTCCCCTGCCACAATGCACTTCAATACATTTCTCAGCAGAGTCCTGTGACAGAAATTCCCCAGCAATCCAGCCATGTGCAATTAATTAACATCCCACTTTACCTGGCACAAAGAGATTCAAAGCAGCGACCCTTTCTCCATCCTCCTCCTGGAGCAGCTGGCAGCACCCCTACACTTTTCCATCCAGCAGCAGAGCTATTCTTCTCACTGCACAGGCTTCGAAAACACCTGCCCTCAGATGCTGTGAAGATTCAGGATTGCCCTTGGAATCAGAGCCAGATTTAGACTCCTAGCAGCAGGTCTGCTGCAATCCCTTTCCAGGCAATATTCACTTAGGGCCTTCGCTGTGTGTCCCCAGGACTTCATTCCCAGCTGGGGATGCTGAAGTAGCAGAAGTCCCATTTGACAAAGGGAGACCACACTGCCTTGTTATGACAGACTATGACCTCTCACCTACACATATCCCCCTGTGTCCTGTTCACAGCCCACAGCTGGAGGCATGAACAGCCGCAGCCATCTTCAGCTATCATTAGGCTGTTATGTCTATCACCTGAAAACAATTTTCTCTTCATTAGGCACTCAGCTGTGATGTAGGACATGGCATTTGAGCTAGTAAATTATCAGTGGGTTCATGACACCAAATATTATCTGTCTCAACTGGCTCTTAGTAACCATCTCACCTTGTATCCTGTTTTGAAAGAGTGAGCTATGCAAGTTTTACACTTGTTTCCTTTTGCAAAATCCTCTGAATTCTTCAGAGGTCATGAATGCAAGAAATTGCATCCACATGAAAGAGCTATGCACATTAGCAAATCAAAAGTGCATGGTAACCCTAACTAATTGATTAGGAGATGAAATAAAAATGTTAAATCCGAGTATAATAATAATAATTTAAAAAAAAAAGGGATCTTATAATGTCATTTTCCTCATTTTAGTTTGAGTTTGTCCTGGACACCTGTATAGAAAATTCCCAATTCTTACAAAAACACCAGAGGCAAGGATTACATACTAGCTGCTCTGGGAAAAAAAAAAAAAAAAAAAAAAAAAAAAAAAAAAAAAAGAAAAAAAAAAGTGTAATCCATTAGTAAGGTTGTACCACAATCCCCACTTCTGCTGATGCACAAGAGGATAAAAACTGGCATAGGCTTTAGTTCACACACTCCTTATGCTGGCCAAACAGTTTCAAAATGCCACTTTCAGCCGTCTTGGCAACAAGTAGGGGTATCTCTACTGACTCAAAGTAGAGAGACCCTCTCTTTGCATCCCAGTAACAGAGCCGCCCATCCAAACTCCAGCCATTCACAGAAAGCTCTTCCTACTCAGAGCATAGAGAGGTGCAACTGCAAAGGCTGGCTTGAAAAGTGATCATTCGCAGAAACCATGGTGCCTGTGGCTCACCAAATCTCATTTTATCTTCTGGAAACAGCAAAGGTGAATAAACAGAAGGAAACTTTAAACTGTAGCTCATCTTGTAAGACAAAAGAACTACATAATGACATAGCAAAGCATGTATATTTACATCATTCAGTATGTGATGATATATGTCACAGTATCAGGTTTTGACACTCCAGCTATTCAGATGCTGTGATAGTGTAAACTTTGAAAGTGATGGGCACTTTTCACAGAAAAGCGAAGCTTCTTAATGAAACGGACATAGTCTCAATCTAGAGGAGGCCAACTTATCCCAGAACTCAAGAATCACAGAAACACAGAATGGTAGGGGTTGGAAGGGACCTTTGGAGATTATCTCGTCCAACCTCTCTGCTAAAGCAGGTTCACCTAGGGCAGGTTGCACAGGAACATGTCCAGGCAGGTTCTGAATATCTCCAGAGGAGACTCCACAGCCACTCTGGGTAGCCTGTTCCAATGCTGCATCACCCTCACAGGAAAGAAGTTTTTCCTGATGTTCAGGTGCGTTCCAGTTTGCGCCCATTGCCCCTTGTCTCGTTGCCAGGCACCACTGAAAAGACACTGGCCCCATCCTCTTGACACCCACACTAGAACTGCACTTGCAAATGCTAAAGCATCATCCACATAGGACAGGTTTGTAAGTCTCTTCTGCACAGATTTCTATACTGAAGCTCCAGCTGTCCCCTAGGACGGGATATGCTGCACAACGTACCTGAGGTTTTGAAAACCAGACACCTTTGGGCAGCTCCCAATATACTCAAGTTGTGCCACCAGTCAATACCATCATGTTGACTCCTGCAGGTACGATATGAGATCTGGAGAACAACTCCAAACCCACTCAGGTGGGAAGGGTTTCCTCCAATGGGACAGTCAGTCCCTCCCTCCTGCATATAGAACAGATCGATGTCATTATCTTTCTTCCAGAGTTGTTTGGTTAGGCATGCAAATATCATGATCTATGGCTCACTGGAGACATGCTTTATTAGATACTAAATCCTGATAGTTCAGCACCTACATCTAGCTTTAAATATTTTCAGTCACAGCCGTTCTGCCACGTTTATCAGCATCTTCTACTGTCACTAAGCCATTATTGCAGTAAACATTTAATTTGATGTTTAATGTGTATTCTCTCTACTTCATCTTAAACTCATTTATTTCCTGATCTGTCCTCAGTGACTAATGAGAATAATTGGCCCCTGTCCTCTTTCTGTAACAGTCTTTTATGTATTTGCAGACAGTTAGGTATCCACCCACAGTTGTCTTTTCACCAGACTGAGCTTGCCTGGCTTTCCCAACCTTTCTTTACAGGTCCTGTTTTCCCTAATCTGTGATCACTATCTTTGTTCACTCCCCCACACTTTCTCCAGTCCTTCCTTCTCTTAGAAGTTCAGCCCCAAATCAAAATACAGTTGTCTAAGCAGGGTTTAACCACATCTGTAAATAGGTGTTAGACATACGATTTCACCATTTTGAACAAACGAGCATTGCATGCAGAGCTCACATGGGCTGGACAAGAAGTCCCATAGAGGGTGGTGGCAGCTAGAGTGATTAATTTCTTAATCGGTGGTTCAAATCCAGACTGAGAGTGCAGTAAGAAAAAACTGTTCCCATTTCACAACTAGATAGCTACACACGGACAAAGTAGGGTAGAATGACTGTTGCCTCGAAAAGTAACATGAGTGTGTTGCATGGAGTGTTAACTGGACATGAGCTCCTATGTGCCTAGCGAGCCAGGGGTGATCAGAACTGACAGAAAAATATCCCATGACAGATAAACTGATAGCCCCACATCTGATTTTGTGGATGAGCAATCAGCAGATACAAGCTACCAAACAGACCATGAAGACCAAATTCCCATTTTTCCCCTAAAAGTGTTTCTTCCCAAAAATGTTTCAGCACAACCACGCGTACCAATATTAATGACACTGTATGTGCTCTGGGAATAGAGAAACATCTTCAGTATTCTGATCTGGTAATATAACATTTTACCTGAGACATTTTAGGTGATTCTTTTCAGTTTTGAACCTTCCTCGTGGATGGGCTTAGATGGATAGGGAGTAAATGATGCAGAAGTCTCAGCATATAATGCCTTTCATTTTGAGCCAGTAACTACACTCATTCAAAATGTCTCTTTTTCTCCAGATGCTTAATCAATCCATCTATATTGGTGGCTCTGAAAGATGGTCTTTGATTGCTTGTGTTAGAAAGAGTAGAGAGACACCCAGCACACTGTACAACCTGCAAACACCCTCTGTGTTAGGAAGTACCAGCTGACAGGGAGTCTCAGAATGTGTACCCTTTCCCTCTCCCCTTCTGACTACAGAAATGGCAGTATTTTTATTCCCTTCATATTAAGCATATTCAGTGTATGTGTAAAAATTAAACAAAGAGAAGTCAGTCTCTCCTCCTGCCTAGAGCCAGCATTCTCTCCTGTTTCTAAGAAAACTCTAAATAAAAAGCGGCCTTGCCTCAAGAGGTCTAAATTAGCCATGGTTTGAATTAACTTGAATACAGCACAGCTTGCACACTGCTTAGTGCCACGTATTTGTTTCTGAGCACATAGGTTTTTTTCTCTGCAGTTGACCTCAGGCACATGGAGGTACGCTGCCTAGTTTGCACAGATCGCCACCGTGCAGTTGGTCACACGTCGATGCACACTTCTATCTGGGAGCTGGTGGTTTGTGCCTTAAGGAAGCCATGACTTCTTGAACTATAAAGGGTGGGTTTGTTTGGATTTTTTTTTCCCCAACGTGAAAGGTAGCTTTGATATTTAACCCAGCTGGGGCAGTGTCCTGGTTCCCAGGCAGTCAGCACCATGACACTAATTTTGCCAGAGCAAGCGCCAGTCCATACCTGCCAGGAACCTCTTCTCCTGCCTTCAGATGAACAGACAAGCAAGATGGGTAAGTCAGAGGGATGGCGGAGCCCCCTTCATGGCTGAAGAAATGGTCTTTTATGTTCCCATTGTGATGCACTTAGCTGAAGCAGAAACACAAGACTCAGAAGAAGGGACAAGGCAGTGGTAGCAGGAGGGCCATGCTTAGCTTTAAATATCTTATTTTCCTCTGGTTCCTCTTCCACATATTTCAATGCTGACATCTTCAAACTGCCGTTTCATCTTATGCAGGGAGGCACCCAGGGCAGTAGTTAGTCCATCTGGCTGCGGCGAAGCAACGGATTTAATAAGTTGATTCACTGTGGTTTAAAGAATTCTTGTAGACGGATGGGTGGAAGATGGATCAGGGTAATAGCAGATAACTTATCAGCCATGTTTATCACAGCCATTCCCTTCTTTTCTATCAAGTATAAATATATCTTGAAGAAGACTAATCACAGAATTGCAAAAGAATCAGGCAATCCTAGAGTCCTGATGTCAGGCAGAGAGGACACTACCAGCACCCCATTGTAGGTTGGGCAGTCACAATGGAGCCATCTCTCTCAAAAAGATCTAGTCCATCTCTCCCATTAATTAATCCATTTCTTTGTGATCAATTGTGGCTTACACAAAGAAAAAAAAAATACTAGAAAATACCTTACGTACTCTCCAGCTGCAAGATAACTCTCTTTCCCTGCTGCCCACCAAGTCATGCTGGTAAGTAGAGTACAGGCAAAGTAGAGCTGTAGTCTTCCTAAAGGCCAAGAAGATTAAACCTCTAGGGACCAGCCCTCAGCCTAGATTATCTCACAGGCAGCTCTTGCGCATCCTAAGGAGCAAAAGACAGGAGCGGGAAATGGAGCCCATTGCAGAGATGAGCAGTGCTGTCTGTACAGCACTCCCATCCACTGCCAGCTTTGGAGAATGAGAGAAGAGCACTGGGAATCAAATCCAGACCTCCCACATGGTACTGCAGAGACACCGATTCCTAGTGCCAGCCCAGGCAACACAAGTCCAGTGTGGGAATCCAAGTGCGGCTCCACGCGCTAGCGCAGAATGGCTCTGGCACTGGAGATGAGGTCCACCTGCCTTCTTCCGAATCAAGCACAAGAAACAACCCTAGCTGAGCTCCAACAGCAAATGAAACACAGAAATTAATGCCACCACCTTTTCCCCTTATAGGGAAGGGTTTGGGGCTGTGATGCTGGTTCATAGGTTGATAGGGGTTTTATACAGGGGCAGTTGGTAATCCAAAATGAGGATAAAACAAGTCAAAGCCTAAATTATTAGGTGGGGATGGAAGGTTGGGATTTTTGCCCCTACTCTGTATTTTCCATCTCTCCACAATCTCTTCATGTTCCTGCATGCACAGGTACAATGTAAAACTCAGCCATCAACGCAGGTATCCTGAGAACCTTGCCCAGACCAGCATGTCTGGGGGCTGCTGCTGACACCTTCTTTTGCCCAGCTAGGGTCTCACTAACAGAGAAATGACAAGAGGCACGAGGACTGGTGCAGGCTAAGCCAGGCTAGTGCAGCAGGTGTGTGTCACTATATCAGAACCCAACGTCCTCAGGAAGAGGAGCAGCAGCTTTGACCATGCTTCGTTCCTTTTCCTTGCTGAGATCTGCCCCTGCGTACCAAATACAGAGCCTACAGGATGGTGAAGCAGGTCTCACCACCTCCAGGCTGTTTCCCGACTCCACCCTCAACCTGCTCCATCCTGCCCCAACCCTCTGAGACCTCCACCCAGGACTGGAAGACAAGCTGGTATGGTGGGGAACCAGAGAAAACCAAGATATGCAGAGGAGACATGAGCTGCTGCTTTGGGGCGGCGTGGGCGAGTGCTTGAAAATTGCCCATACTCACACCTCCCCTCTTGTAGAGCACCCTGCACCCACGCGCATACTGCTGCTCTCTCCAGAGCTGCAGTTGGGGCACACCAGGTAACCCCACATGACAAGGAACATGCCCCTGCTCTGCTCTCCAAGATCTTGGCAGTGGGGCAGCACTGGGGCCCCGTCAGCTGGGGGTGCTGCATACCCAGTACTCTCTGTCTATCCAAAGGGCAACTCAGGAGGGACCAGCCACCCCTTCTACACAGCTTGCAAGGCCTGAGGTAGCTGTGCTTGATGGTGCAGGGACAATATTAGAGGGCATCTCCTTTTGTCCATGCTGAGGCTGGCAAGTCCCAGGTAAAGATAGCAGCAAGAGAGACTGGAAGGTAAAGGCTAGATGAGGATGTGGGCCCATGCTCCCTGCTCCCACAGGTAAGCACCAAAGCTCCAGGACCCCTCCTTAACTCTCATCCACCCTGCTCTGCCTCTGCCCAAACCTGGCCCGATTCATGGCTGGGAAGGGCCATAGCAGGGATGAGGCACCTGCTTGGGCCCAGTGCCCTGCAGGCAGGCAGGGCTGGTGGCTGTGGCAGGCACAGGGTAAGCCGTGATGGGCACCGCTCTCCAGGGGAGCATACAGCCCAGGCCAGCTGCCAGGGGCTGCCATCCTTTACCAGACACCCGGGGCAACTTTCCCTCCTTCCTTCTAATCTACCTGCAGAACCCGGGGTGGGGTACAGAAGGACAGGAGCTGAGACGGGCTTGCCCAGCATCTGCCCTCCTCTCCCCTTGCCATTCATTCCCCTTGGGGCTTGTGCTATTAGGGTCTCTCATGGGTAAGTAAGTGAGACCCAAGGGAGAGGGCTACAACCCCCTAGCCCAGGCGGGGCTGGCGTCTCGGCTGGTTCCGGCAGAAGGCAGGAGCTGCGGGGCTTGAAAAATTCTTCCCGAAAACGAGAGAAAGGCTCCCACACGCCCTCCTCCCTGCACAGGTAAACTTTCTACTCCCACTTGCGGAGGGAGTATGAGGGAGGGAGCTCTGGCAGGGAGGATCCAGGCGTGGATAAACCCTGGGAAGCTTTAGATATTTATAGAAGCACATCCAGAATATGGCAGGAAAGGTGGCTCTCAACCTCTCCACGGGGAACCGCTCCCGGTTTTCAACAATAGCCCGACGAAACCTCCTCAGAAATGCGGAAAAGAGCCACTGGCAGGATCAAGGCGAGGGAAGGATAGGCGCGCCCCCGCCGCAGGATGCTCCGGGAGCCTCAAGGGCTGGAGGCCCCCGCCGCCGCCCCGGCCCCTGGTTAGCCCGGCAGCAAGGCTGTGGAGGGGGCGGCCCCCCTCCTTTCCCCTCCTGCTGTGGGGTGAGCCCCTTGCTCTGTATTGCCTCCCCCCGCCCACTGCCAGGCCTCCGGTCTGCTGTAGGGACGAGAGGAAGGGGGAGACGGGTCGGGGAAGCCCAGGCGGGGTGCTAACGATGAGGGTAAGGGTGGTGAGGGTCCGTCCCAGGATGGCGGGGGAGGGATTGGTGGTGCAGCAGCTCGCCTTTGCCGCCCTGCCTCTCTCTCGGCGTGGGGACGCGCAGTCCCACGCGTGCCAGGTGAAGCGGCGCGGCGAGCACGGGCTGAAGCTTAAAATAACCCCGAGACGTTCAACACCTTGTGCCCGGCGCTCCAGGCGGGGCGCGGCGGCCGCCGGCTCCCACACCCCCCCGCAGTGCTCCGCTCCCTTTGTCTTGCCACCATCTTACGGAAAGACTCACATGTCACGTTACGGTTGGGATGCACCGGTGTCTCTCTCGTATCTACAGCCGAGCGGTACGATAGCCATTTTGCATCCCTCTCCCAAGTGGGCTGGGGAAGGGGCTGCCTGCGCGGGGATGCGGGGTGCAAGGCGCGGGGGTGGAGGGTGGGTGGGTGTGAAGGGGGCGGAGAAGGGCCACGATGCCCGCTGACAGCACTACGGGGACGGGGATAAATTAAAACCCGTGAAGTTGCCTGAATACAGCGCCTCGTAGGTTCAGGTTAAGTCTCTTGACGTGCTTGGACTTAAAATAGCCCCTCACCTCCACGCAAGCAGGCGCTCTCGCCCCGGCGCTGGGCGGGCTTCTGCCGCGGTGCCAGGGGCGGCCCCAGACGCCCCCCCACACACACACCCTCTGGGGCTCCGGCCCCGGCCCCCGCGTTAGGCCGCTCACGATCGAGAGGCCGGCGTGGGTTTTAAGTAATGCACCACCCTCCCCGGCAACAAGCAGTTTTCCACGTACTGTTATTCCTAATGAGCTCTATTCACATCAAAGCATGACTGGGAATCGCTGGACCAGTGAAGAGAAAGAGACGATTTGCGGGTGGACGGATGGGAATCATCTTTGATTTCACCCCTTTCCAAAGCCGTGCTCGTCCTCCCGTGTCTCCCCCGACCCCAAAAAAATTCACAAGGGACTTCCCACGATTCACGACGCGGTATGTAACGCCAAGCATCCCTCTTGCCTTCTCTTCATGTCCTATTTGATGAGCCAAGAGGGAATCAACATGTCTAGTGAATGTTTCCTGCTTTCTTCTTTTTTTGCTGTATCTGCTTCTAAGAGCAGCGTCCCTAAACCTTTTGTTCTGCTGTGAAGTGGTCTTCCCTGGGCAAACCCGTGTACCAAAATGAGCTGCCAGCAAAAACACAGAAACAGGAATATCCCTACCTTGGTTTGTAGAAGCAGAACCTCTAGACGGACAGATCAAGGGAGAGAGCATGTTGGGAATGTCCAGTCTTCTCTTCTTGCTTGCATATCCACATAAGAAGAATAAGGGTCGGGGGGCAAACGTGAGGGAATGAGTTTAAAAAAAAAATCCTATTTGGCTGTAAAAAAAAAATAGAGGATTCTTTGTGGTAATCTTGCGTCTTGAAGCAGTGCAAATTCAAAAGCCGGAGAGAATCACTTCAGAGGGTATTCAGCGCGAGTGGTGAGGATCGTCAAATGCAGGTTCCAGAGTAAGCATCCCTTTCGCCTTTTTAATGATTATTCTTATAATTATTATTCTTTTTTTTTTTTTTTTTTTTTTTTTTTTTTTTTTTTTTTTTTTTTTTTTTTTTCCTGGAGCCCTAGTGGAGGAGGTTGTATTTAAAGCAACTGGAGGTCGGTGCCGTTCTTCTGTGAAGCATGATTATCCTCAAAGCGTCCCCTTCCTGAAGGGAAAAATAAGCATCAATTTTGTATTAGAGGGGTCTGAAGGGGATAAAAACCTCTCCCCAACAAAGACATTAATATATTGAGAAGAAAGGGAAGCAAAACGCATTTCCCAACAGTGCACACAAGCGGAATGAAAAAAAAAATAAATTAAAAAAAAAACCAACAAAACACAAAAAAAATAAAAACCAACAAAAAACAGCTGGCACGAGTCTATAAATAATTNCGCACTGCCCCGGGGGGCTGGAAGGTTTGGGAGGAGGGGGGAGGGTGTGCGCTTCACCTGCCACGGGGCCGGTTTGCACCGCGCGTCCCCCCTCCCCATAGTCCCCTCTGCGGTTTGGGTTGGGCTCTTTGTTGTGGGGTTTTTTTTGTTCTTTTCCTAAGGGTGGGCTGGTGGCCGGGGGTGTCCCTCCACCACCAACCTCCGGCACACGCGGACAGGGTTTCCAGCTCTGCAGGCATTTATTTAATGAACTCGCAGGTATTTTATTTTTTTCCTTTCCCCTCCCATCTCGCACGGAAAACAATTCACACTTACAGGCTGTCATAAAATACAGACCC
>VWZK01002274.1:92279-168310 GCA_013396935.1 Baryphthengus martii | reverse complement strand
CACTTACAGGCTGTCATAAAATACAGACCCACATACATACCAGCAAATCCTGCTTCAAGCATTCGGGCTGCTCTGAGCAGCTACTGCCCCCCTCTCTCCCTGCAAGGCTGATCCACCTCAGTCATGCTCAACTTCTTCACTCTCTCCTCTGATACTGCCAGAGTAGGAGATATAGGGCGGGGAGGAGGAAGTGTTCAGAGCATCACCCTAAAAATACATTTAAAAAAAAATTCTCTGCAACATAAAAGCTCCGTGAATGCTTTCTGAAGGTAAAGAAAGCATGGGAAGGTGANAAAAAAAAAAAAAAAGTATTAACAATAACCATCAAATAGTAATAATAATAAGAAAGGAACCAGCGCCCAGCCAGCAGGCAGGCAGTGGAACTGGATCTGAATGAAAAGAAAGGAATGAGAGCGGAGATAATACTAATATCCAAATTGGATACTCCGCAATTAAGCCCAGTGCTTTAATTGCTATCCACAGAGCCCCTTGGAAGCTAAGCAATGTGAAATCCGTTTGAACAGAAAGCAATGGGCGTTCGCACACTCCCCTCTGCCCGCACTGCCCTGCCTGCGGATGTCTGTGCCCTTTCTACCCAAGGTGCTCTAAGCCTTGCCCCTGCAGCAAGATGCTCTCTGTGATCACGATTCCATCCCTGTTCCCTCCCATGTCTGGATTTAGCTCTGCTCCCATGTCTGGATTTAGCTCTGGGTGGCCTGAGCAAAGCAGAGCGTGCCCACCTGCCCTCCGCAGCATTGCAAAGCAGCCCTAGGGGCCATCTGCCCCAAACCAGGGCAAGCTGGAAAGAATAACGAAGCAGAGTCCCGCCAAGTGGATGTGCCAAGTGCACCTTTCAAGATATGTCTTCACTCTAGGGTCACAAACAGCCCACCCTGCCACTGGCAGGGTATTGGTAGAAGGTTAAGGCTCAAATGGGCCTTGGTAACCGTCTAGAGACAAGAGCAATGAGGAAAACCCTTTGATGCTGCTCTGCCAGCTACACTTGTCCCGCAGGAAATCGGAACCCAGGCCTAACATCGAGGAGGAGACCTTGTCAATGTCTATAAATATCTAAAGGGTGGGTGCAAGGAGGAGGGACTCTTTTCAGTGGTGCCTAGTGAAAAGACAACAAGCAATGGGCACAAGCTGTAACATAGGTGGTTCCATCTAAATATGAGGAAAAACTTCTTTACTGTGAGGGTGGCAAAGCACGGGAACAGGCTGGCCAGGGAGGTCATGAAGTCTCCTCTGGAAATACTCAAAACTTGTCTGGATGCAATCCTGTGTAATGTGCTCTAGGCAAATCTACTTTTGTGGAGGGGCTGGACTAGATGATCTCTAGAGGTCCCTTCCAATTCCAACAATTCTGTGATTCTGTGCTCTGCTTTGATGTTGATGTAGACTGCATTGTCCAGCCTTTGCATCCCTTTCACTAAGAGCACTTTCCAAGGAAAACACAGTAGCCTGTACCTACCTAGGCATGCTCCGTGTCCAGGAGTAGTGAAGAAGACAGGCAAGGAGAGCTGGATCTCACATACCAAAGAGCTGTGTTCCAGTGAGCAGCAAAACACTCAGTGCTGGCCCTTTGTTGCAGGTATGTATCTGCAGGACAAAACACTGATATGGCTGAGTTTTCTGAGGGAGGAAAACCTCCTGAAAGCATCACAGCAGCTCCTGACCACCTCTCTAACTCCAAGTCCCCTCAGTTTGCACCTCAGAGTCCATCCACATGGTTCAAATGGGATTTGCTGGTCTGTAGGGGAGGTTACGGATGGCAATGTGGCTGTAGCATTGCATGCATGTATCAATATGCCATCTGGAGCTTGAAAGAATTTCTGTGTCCATGTACAATGGGTGTACCATGGTATTTTCTTCATGTAGCTGTAGCGACCACAAGCAATACCAATCTATGCTTGAGCTCCTTGCCAAAAGCAGGCACCAAGATTCTAATTTTGACAGCCAGGATCTTCTTGAGGGTGCTAGTAAGGACTGTTCTGTTAGAAAGAATTTCCTAACATTTTTAGGCATGCTTAAAAAAAAAAAAGTGATTATGATCATTTTCATTTTAATTTCAGTAAATATGGAAGACATATTAGCCAAAGCTTGAAGTAATCTGAAATTATCTCAGAACAGTTGGAGGAAAGAAATGTAGCGTGATACTTAAATACAGAAGTTGCTAATAGCTGAAGAGATTAGTCATTTGACTTTCCCATTCCTTTCACTGATAATAGTGATACAAGAATAGCAGACAGGATTTGGCCAAGGGACATTTTTCCTTTCTGTATGGCAAGAAGAGATAAACTAGGAATGCACAGGTCCTCCTGCATTCTTCTGGGTGAAACGAGTGGAGAAGGAGCTTGACAAAAAAAAAGAGACAGAACAGTTTTCATCCAGCATATTACTTAGAAACACAAAATGGAAGGTTGAGAAGTATCTTAGGAATAATTTCTGAAAGGGGGCCTATCAATCAGAAGAGAACAGCTGCAATTATTTTAAGCAAGTCAGCACTATTTAAGATTATCATTCTCTGTGACCTTAAGATGAAGGAATTCATCAACCGCAAGTCTTTCTAAAACTACACAACTCCATGGTTACACGGTACATGGCAGCCTGTGTTATTGCTTACTTCCCACAGATAAAGCTAGTTGCCTTTTTACTTAATAGAGGTATATGTACATCTTATATAAATATTATATATGTATAGTTATAATTCTCTCTTAAATAAATCATAAGGGACAAATTCTTTATAATGATTAGGGGCCTGAGTGCCTGATTTGATACCTTTTTCAGACAAATGTGGTCCGTTCCGCCCGATCAAAGAAACAGGGCTCAATTACAAGTTAGAAATTGGGCACACAAAAATGACGGTTGCTTCAGAACTATCTATCTTCTTAAGATTCTACACAGCATCTAACCCTCAAATCACTTTTACATTAAGATGTAATATTTATTACAAATAATGAGCATGAAGGTAGGCTCCAAATAAAAATTGTTACAAAATCTCCAGCAGCATAGTACTATGACAGAGTTTACTCTCACTAGCTGGGCTTGGCTTTTAGTTTTACTCCAATCAACTAAGATGAATGAACTGCATAAAATGAAACAAACAGCATCTCTGACGGGAAATTGTTTCTTCAAACACCTCTTCAATTCAAAAACACTTAAATGTTATTTGTAAGACAAATTGAGGGATTTATTTTAAATGTGTCCATGCTTACTATAAATTAAGGGCCATATTATTCTCGTCCCGCCTAAGATAAAAGAATGTGGAGGAAAGTTCTTAGATCAAAACCAAACAGGGCTGGATGTGGCAGTGACAGTGTTGGGAAGAATGTGGAGCAGCAGAGCCATTCTGCCACCACAGAACAGCATCTGCCAGCACTGACAGGAACCAAAGGCCCTACAGTGTCTTTAACTCTCAGTATATGCCCTGCTGACTTCATAAAATCAGAGCCCACTTCCATTTCAGTATGCTCCTAGATAAATGGGGTCTACAGCTAAGGGAAAAAAATTGGCAATTCATCGGTCATCTACACAAATACAGCTACAATTGCATCAGTGTAAGAAAAGCCATGTCTGTGAAGAGGCATTTCCTTATAATCAATGAAATAGATTGATTGCTCTGGATAATTTATACCATAAAAAGGTTTTTCATAATAGCGTTCCTTTGGATGTTTGCATATGGACTGCAGAGCATGGTAACCAAGTCTCCAGCTGATGATAAAGTGGCCAAGTACCTCCACGCCCATGTCGCAGATCTTCCTACTGTCTGAGACACTGTGGGAAGTACTGGTATTCTGGTACTAGGCCTGTGACGTTTTTGGAAGATCGCCATAACATTGACCACACAGGTCCACAAGCAAGGATGCCACATCATGCTTCATAAAGAACAGTATGAAGACATTTTACCAAATAATTGAAAGGAAAGAGAACAGAGAAACAAGCAGACAAACCCAACGGTGTCACAACTGCCTGGCTGAAAGAGTTAGATGAATTTTGTCATGAAACCTTTTATCCTTTCTTTTGCACATGGCTCAGGACCAAGAAATGCTAGAGCAGGACTGAGCCAGAAGCCACTGAGAGGGGTTCTAGATAGTCTTTTGCAAAGAAACCTAGGCACAAGGAGGCCGCCCGCTTTGTTTGCTCTCTCAGAGGACAGTCATCCTGCCAGCAGCCCTGTAGAAGAGAATCATGAGCACTTTTGCATTTGCTTTGAAGTGATATACATGTTCTCTCAGCTGTCATACCAGGACACTTAGCTGAGCTCTCATCATTCTACATCGCAGTAATTGCAGCATTCCCTACTGTCTCCGCCATGGTCAGTCTGTCCCCAGAAATCCTAAACAACTAGCAGACTGTTTTTTTGTCATGCAGAATCAAAATAAGTGTGAAGTAGATTAAAGGAGAAATAGCTTTCTCTGTGTCTTTATAGACTTGTTTTATTCTTTTGAGTATGGAACGTCAGGCTCACTGAAGCTGGTTTTCCTGGATGGTCATTTATGTATGAAATACATACACATTAAACTGAGAAACTGTAGAGTTCTTCCTTTCAAATGGAAATGTGTTATTTTTAAACTGCAAAAGATTTCAAACTGACACTGTCACTTTTTAAAGATGATATATGGCTCCTCTGCCTCTAGCACACCCAGATTGAAGAACCTACCTGACAAAAGCCACCGCATCTAATAATAAGTAGTAATTATTATCAAACACTGTATTGTATATCATCAAAGTATGGTACAAACACTAGCCATATATACCATCCTTTTTCCTGTGCCATTCAGAAGCATGAAGGAAAGGTCAAAGTACTGCCTTGCACCACTCTGAGAAAGAAGCCTTTCTCCTCGACCTCTGGGGTGCAAAGATTATTTCAGTCACTGGAGATTTTGTCCCACCTTGCTCGTTTTAGCAAGGCATGGTTTACTGGCACACTTGAACGAATGGGAAACCATAGCCCTCCAAGCAGCCATCTCTATCCTGTTCCAGTCCTAACGAGACAAAGAGATTATCTGGGGTTTTTTCAAAAATCAACTTTCTGCTTGATGAAAACCTTATTGGTTCTCTCCAGATTTAAGTGATGACACTCTTTCTTCTCTTTACTGGAGGAGCTGCAAAATGGATTAGGCAGCTTGCCTTCATGGTTTAAAGGAAACTGGAAAACCGCTTTCAGTAAGAGATAAGGTGTAGCTTTTGCCAGCTTATCGTGATGAAAAGCTCAGAAAGAGTCTCCTCAAGAAAGTGGCTGCATTCACCTATTCTCCATACAGGGCATACAGTAGTCAGGAAAATCGCCCTTATGTCTGAAAGCCGTCTTCAATGTTCTAGCAGAGGATCCATCAGAGCATTCAAAACTAAATTAAAATCCCAAGGAGGAATAGGGGATTTAATTCTAGGATTAAGCTTTGAAGTTCTCCCAGGAAATAAATTATTATTGGATGAGAACCAACACACCAATTATCTAGCTTACTGCTCATGCTACTGAAAGCCGGTGCACACACCCTCAGGGATTGGATACGGCAGCTCTACCTAGCCACTCTCCTCTTTCACACAATATCCACAAAAAGGCGAAGGCTCAGCTAGTTGCATTCCAAGAAACTTAGCTTCCCGGATCCCAGTATTAACAGCGAAACTGTCCACTACAAAAATATGAGGCAGTAAGATTCAGTCTCTTAAACTCCCTGCTTTCCACCTTTTATCCTGCTTTGTTGTAGATAATAGAATAGCTAGTAACGTACCACTTCTTTGCACTGTATGTTGTAGTCCGGTCAAACTACTACAGTATCAGTGGTATCATAAAATAAGCACATTTATTTTTCTTACATCGAAGGCCTACACACTAGTTAAGCAGCAGACAAGCCCTACTCCATTCAAATGGCATCTAGACAAAGCAGTGGGACATAGTCAGCTTTTCACTTGCTATTCTACAGATTTCTTCACGCTACCCAGAATACCTCACCTTCACTTATGCAGCCTCAAATCCTTAATGCTTGTTCAACGGGACATCGCTACAATGTGACCCACCTGCTGTGGAAGAAATAAGTAAAGTTAAATAGCTCCACAATTGATAAAAGTGTCTAGAGCAAAGAAGAGTACAGACATCAGAGCTGATATTTCACTCTAACTAAATGCTACCAGTTAATCAGTGCTATTTTAAACTCACTCAGAACATTAAGTCACTGCGGGTAAAAAATAAATCCTTCTCTCTCGAAAATATACATGTCACCACTGAGGCAAAAGCTGGTAGCAACAGTGTACATAGATACTTGGTTTTCTCCCAAAGAATGCGTATTTTGTTTAAACACCTTATGACCTGAACATACTGCCACCAAAGCATCACTACTTTTTTTCCTCCTGAACACAGGGTTTGTATCTTTTCTCCATAGGTCCCTTTCAGTCCTTAAAACAAGGACACTATGTACACAAAGAAAAGATGAAATCCTACTCACCTCTCATGTCCTCATTCACCTGCAAACTCTGTCAGAACTTCTGATACCATTTAATACGCACACATACATGTGGAGTGGGGATTATCTAGCAAGTGGATTCACTTTAATGTCAATGTGGTAAAGTGAAGGCACTGGTTAGTGTCACCAGTTAGGCTACCTGACAGCACAACAATTGTGACAATCCCCATTGCTCACAATCCCCTAGCAGACCCATCTCTTTTTCAAAGAAGTTTGGGGTCGGTAACCGCACTGAGTCTCTCTGTTCCTCTCGTTCCTCCTTCAGGTGAAGCAGATGGTATTGCAAATAACTCACCAAGTGGGTGTGGGGGAGAAATGGTAGAGAAAGAAAACATTATTTGTACTGACAAGGATTCTGAAGAAGGAGCTGCATGACGTTACAAAAGCGGATCACTTTTCTAACATAGAGATGTAGGTCTGAAAGCATTCTTCAAAACAGAAGTAAGAATGATTTTGCCAGCAAGCCAAGAGCCTGTGAGCCGAGAATGTTCCCACAGGATTTGGGTTAGATCCTCACTCCAGCATTTACTGAACATTTGTATTGACCATCTAATTTAAGACAAATGTTTTCTGTAGACACATTTTAAAGGGAAAAACTATCTCAGTTAGCATGCAGCTGTGGTCCCAAAGATAGCCCCTCACCCAGGGGCAAACAGAAGAGAGATGTTAATAAGCTTAAAAGTAGCTCTGAAAACCTCTGTGTCCATGGTCCATTGAAAGCCAGCAGGATCATGGTCACCTGCTCCTGTGTCCTTTATGTAGGAGTCTCGTGAATTGATAAAGAGAAAAAGCATGTGCTAAACTTGAATATTCAGAGGGCAAGGAAAGAACATCTACCCCCAGCAAATGAGGTTCTCATGCTGCCCCATCACCACTACTCCTTCCTGAAAGAAAATACCTACCCTTGGCAAATTACTTCATGCAGGTGGAGATAGATTTCCTTTGCCTGAGCTGTTTCTAAGTGAGCCAGCTGACTCAATAGTTCAGCCCTCTAGCTGGAAGAAGCATTAAGATTTCTGTCAGATTGCTCTATATTCTAAAGAAAACTGCCACCTTCTTCTCTCCTTGACTTAGACATCGCCTTACTTAGACATCTAGAAAGAGGCAATAAACAAAATACCCCAGCTGTCTCTTTTAATCTACCATCAAATTGAAACAGAGGACATGTACCTCATCTACTTTGAAACCCAGCAGCCCATTTTTGCTCTTATGTCAGATCTGACCCAACTCAAGCCTCAGAATCTTGACTGCATGCACTATCCACAGATTGTCTCATGCTATATCTATATATATATTTTTTATTTTTTTTTCTGTACATCAACTGTAAACCTGATCCCAACACCAGGCCTTACTCAAATATTAGTTTTCTTTCACCTGCACAGTAATTCGGAACTCAACAGAGCAAGGTCTGGCTTCAGCTGACCAGCCTCCATCCTCCAGCAAGCCTGGAGGAGTTTGCCCTCTCCCCTATGTGTTACTGCTAGGACCTATGTGCTGATTATGTTTCTATGGCCTGGCAGTGGGAAAACGGGAAGTATGAACCCTTCCCATGCACAGGGTATGCCTTTTCCTCATCCCTTACCAAGAACTGAATTCAAAAAAGCACACGTTGTTCTATCCCTCTCATCATCCTCAGAAAACATCCACCTAGAGCTTTGGCCACACTCTGGCAACTTTCCCAGTGCAAGGACAGAGGCTGGGCATTAAAGCAAGGCAACAGTCATTTGGAAGAAGAGCTCAAAGCAGCTCACAGTGAAGATTTTGACTTCCTCTAGCCCTCATAAACAGGTTTGCCTGAGAAGGGGGAAATCTGTGATTATATTCTGTGCCCTTTTCATGCTGTTCCCCTGTATTTATGCTGTTGTGGTGTTTGGTTTTACAACAAGGCCATTTGTCCTTTGTTGTGCCCTTTAGATGCAAGTACATAAAGTTCCTGTGGAGCTGTGGCTTGTTCCCCTGGCAAAAGAGCAGCTGGGCATCTTTGCTCCAGCCCCTATGTCAGTCAGGAGTCAGCACTCTGGGCTTGCCAAGCTACAAGGCTTTCTCGTGCGAACAAAGAGTGAGCCTGCAGGCTGTTATGTCCTTGCTGGCCGTGTCCTTACTCTCGGTCAAGGACAGCCATGTGTTTTCATGCTACCTGAAGAAATTGTAGTTTTTCTCATGAACTGATCTGTGGCTCTTGCGTGACAACTTTCATAGGTCCCTATCTTCTTGCCTCTGCCAGCTAACAGCATTTTTGTTGGAGCACAGCCTCTGCAGAGGACACTGTCTCAGTGGCATGGAGGGCACAAGGGACAGTTCATGATCTAATGAAGGAAAAGCACAGAGAAAAGGAGATAACACTAATGCCACTTTTCCCACATATTTTTTGTCTTCAGAACCATCAAAGGAGATCTATGTCTCAGTTATGTTGTTCCTTGTGACACCTCAGAGGATGCAGAGAGAGGAAGAGAGATGCTGGGAGAGGGTAATGAGAACGGTGGGAGGGAGCAGTATTTAGAGAAGCCATGAATTGTCAATTATAACTGTGAATTATGTAATTACATTCCTTTCTGCCATGGGCATATATATATATTATCAAGGAGTCACCCAATGCTTGTGGCTCTTTTGGGCTGAGAAAGGCAAATTTGACTCCAGCAAATCCAGTGTTGATGGAATTGCTCCCTGTTGGCCTGGCCATCGTATGTTATCCAGAACAGACTACAGAAATGTCAGCAAACCTTGGGATGCTGTTACAGGTAACTGGCTGAATATGCACATTATGAGAATTCAGCAGGAGCTGAAGGCCTAGTGCAATGTCTATAATGGCCAGGCATGCTCTGAAAGAGGCGTAAGAATTAAGGGAAGCTGCACCACTTGGAATACAGATTGGTAGTATTGTGCTATAGAAGTTCCTGTCCACAGGGAGAAAATGCTGGACCTGGCCATGATGACAAAGACAACTTCTGAAGATGCAAGCATCCAACACACATCTAACATTGCCTGCACTGATGTCCACAAAGTGGGTCAAACATACTACTCAATGACCTACATTATAATGGCATAGGACTCCTTTTTATTCGTTTGGTGGGCCATCACTTTAGGTTAACAGTCTGTAGACCCACAGGTCCAGCAGCTGGAGAACCTATTTTGAATAAGGCTGCTGGTGTTTCCTTTGGGATACTACAAGGTGTGTAGGGCCAGATAAACGGTGTACACCACAACAGTGTCAACCACTCCTATGACAACCTCAGTGATGAACTTTGCCTCAAACTAGTCTGCTACCCATCAGCAGAAGGCAATAGCTGTCCCTCTGCACCCTTGGCCTTAAAGACTGTATGCTGACAGTCCAAGATGTGCGCAAGTTCACAGCACAGCATGTCAGAAAATCTTCACATGCGTACAAGTCCCCTGTACTTGCTGCTGCTGACCTTCCCAGAGGCAGAGAACAACACAGTCCCATGGAATGTTCATTCCTGTCTCCCAGAGCTCGTACTCTACAGCATAGAGGCAGGGATCAGCCAGTCAGTAGCAGTCAGGCAAAAATCTAAATATCTCCCCAGAAACAATGGGGAACAATTTTGGGTTTTTATTTTTTTTTTTTTTTGTATTTCTTCTCTCTGTTTCCAGAGATACACTGAGTCCCAGAGTTGAGGATAGATATGACTCCGAAAAAGACCTTGCTCCTGATCCAGGTCCTCACGAAAAAAAAAAAAAAAAAAAAAAGCCAGCAGCCCACATACATAGGATTCCTGACAAAAAAACATGGAATAGGAGAAGATGATAGAGGTCATACAACACCTGGGTGCAGGCACTCAGGCAATGCAATGTTAGCAAATGAGTTCAAGTTCTTCTTTGCTCCTCTGCAGGAATCTCCATCTGAAATGGCCATATTTGGTACAGGGCACTAGATCCAAATGGATCATTCTGGGCACCAGGAGCTGGAGGCCGGCTGATATTGAGCAGTTCTCCACTACACATGATACCTTCACTTTGCAGCCCAGTGCTCTGAAAGGATAGCTTTACTGAGATGCACTAGTGCACTTGAACACACCACCAACATGGAGCAGAATTAGGTATCTCCTGGCTTCAGGGTTGAGTGGTAAGGCAGCCATGTGAGCAAGGAAACTGGCCATTATCATCTGCTTCTACAGTACTCCAGCAAACAAGTCCTTACGTATACCAGCTGTAAATAAACAGGCTTACACGAAACAAACACTGAGTTGTACCGATAGTTTCTTTGCTTCATGGAAACTATGGCAAGACCACCAATACTGGCTTATTTCCTGGGCCACACAACAATAATACCAGGCTGGTGACACCAGGATCTGCATTACTCTTCTGTGCAGCTACCAGCAGCCATAGCTCAGCTGAATAGAACTGAAATAACTAATCACACAGTTTCAGGTAATAATGGTAAGCTTCAAGCTCTATGAGTGCAAGAATATAGCGTATGTATAGATGATGAATGTCCCCTGGAGTTATCACTCAAAAGACCAATTTCAGAGTTTTCATCAGAAAGGACTGGCTCCTTAAAAATCTGTTCTTTCTTTTGAAGTCCGATAGAGGTCAGAACTGCTTGGTGTCTTGGTGTGCTGCAAGAGAAGGAGTGTAATCTCCTTCGAGGTGGGGAATAGGAACAATTGGCTTCTCTGTTAACTGCATATCTGTCATTACATTTGACATTTTTGTTTTCAAACTTCTCTTGATGGTCGCAAGTATTGGAAACTGCAGAGGTGCTGTATTGACCTGAAGTGCTTGGTGCTTTGAGCATCTTAAAGTGCAGTGACCGAGGAACAGCAGTCACTCCTCACCATCAGGAAATCATGGGATCATAGGATAATTTCATGTTGGGAGGGACCTCAGGAGATTCTAGTCAAACCTTCTGCTCAAAGCATGGTCAGCTGTGAGATCAAATCAGGTTGTTCAGGGCTTTAACCAGTTGGGTGTTGAAAATATCTGAGGATGGAGACTGCACAGCCCCTATGGCAGCCTGTCCCATTGCTTTCCTGTCCTCAGTCAATGTCTGCAGAAGTGTAGAAGTATGCTCTGCAGGGTCTTGGAGCCCAAATTTCGGAGAAAGTCCCTGTTGGCTGGACAGACTACAACTCCCATGTGCCTTCACAAAGTCATAAGGAAGCATACTCCAGGATCACTACACCCTCACATCTCATATATCTCTTCAAAACCCTGGTTGGTATCAAGAGAGGGTGCCCAGCCTCCTCATCAACCGCTCAACCCACATCCCTGTACAACATCAAGACGCTCACCAGCTCACTATCCCCACCAAACTCATGAGGGACTACACACACAACCATAACCAGACCCAGCAGTTGCTCCACCACACAGCCCTGAGCAAAGCACAACCAGTGTGAACCACTATAGGTTTTTTATTTACCCTTCTCCCCTAGCTCCCCCTTCCCCTCTCAGTAGCAGTGTCCTCCAAAGTACCCCCTCCTCGAATACCGCCAGCTGAACCATGACAACAGGGTTGCCAAGCAACACAAATCCTCCAAGCAACCAACCATGGCAGATCATAGCAACCCATCCCAGATCAACTCAAAAGCCAGTGAGCTTGCCACTACTTTGTCTCTCAGCAGCTTCTCCATCCAGCCATAGCTAGGATCTAATTCATGTCCATCCTCTTCCCTCATCGATCAAGAGCGCTGGCCCAAGCCTCATGCCAAGCAGACAATATGCCCACAAATAATTAACACACACTCACAGTGTGCACACAAGCACAGGCAGAGAAAGTCCAACCAGGAGTGGCCTTCATACAGGCACCAAGCACTTTCCTGTCTTGCATGGATCACCAGCTCCCTCTCTTACCACTTCTCTCTTCCCCTGAGTCTTATGGTTACACACTGCAGGTGGTCAGGACACTGCTTCACATCATTCACCCAGAGCTGTCCCATCTCCAGGTAGCATTCTGACCAGCCTGGTCTGCAAGCATGCAGAATACTCATGAGAGCAACTTGTGATAGCAACCGTATCTGTAACACAAGCCTTACACTCACATACCCATTCCTACCCTCCAGCTATCTCCCTAGTCCTTCCACATCCTGAGGCAGGATGTCATCCTGTATCTCCAGAGCCAGGGCTGAATCCTGAGGAAGAGACTTAGCACCACTCTCAGCCTAGCCCTATCTCTCCACTCTTGCCATAGCCAGGCTGCATTACCGACGGTCAGCTCCTCCACATCAGACCATGACAAATGACCCAAGCATCTACCACTTGTCTCATGTTTTCATTCCCCTCAATAGGGCTGTTGCAATACAGAGAGTATTTCCTCCGGCCTCACCCTAATCCTTTAAAAAGCAGCAAAATATATTTATCTGTCTTTAGAAACACACTTAGTCCTTGCAGACCCTCGGCAGATGCAATGGCATGATGATCCTCCAGAGGAGAGTGGTTCAAAGAAACACCATAGCCACAGGGTAGGCAGACCCCAGGTTTTCTTGGGCAGAAGAAGTAAACCATGATGGCAGGAGACAAACACACAGCAGCAAGATGCACAAGTGACTATTTGTTGCAGCCCCTCCCTGCTTCTTTCTTCCATCTGTTTCTCCCACTTCTCTTTTCTTAAGGAGGCAGACACAGCACCTCCTGGGACCAGCACGAGTGAATCCCAAACACTAAACTCCTTATCTCAACATCACTTAGGTTCCTACACAAAAGAGCTAGAGACAGGAGGTCTTGTCTGTGCCTCACTGGTTTGGAGTTTTCAAGCAAATACTGTGAGCAAGTGGGAGGCAGTAAACTCTTAGAAGGCATTCATGGCACTCAGGAGAAATTGAAGGCTTGGCCCTACTGCTTGAACTCAGTCGAATTCAGAAGAGGTGGAGATCTCAGGGCAAGTTGAGTGCTATCTGTACTCAGCACAGCCTGAGTAAGAAGCTCCCTGGGCTTCCTTTGGCAATTTCAGAAACTACTCCAGGAGAAGACTGAGTTCAGAGGCTCACATGTTGGCACCATCTCTCTGGTATGGGTGGCATACAAGGACAGCCCAGACAGATAAAGGATTCTTTAGACACATTCTTACCATGCGTATCACCATTAGGGGCTGGAAACATCCCCATGGTTTGCTCCAAGTTGACTGTCTAAGGACAGGTTTAGAGGAAGGCTCTGTCTTGTTCAAGGCTATGAGCATCAACCACAGCTCCTTTTAAAAAGGAGTTTTTTAGAAGGGCCATGGCAGAGCCACCTTCTCTTGGAGTTATTTGTGGTTTACTTCATGTCACATCACACACAGCCCAAGTCCCAGGCTCCATTAGGAAGACAAAGATCTCCCAGTCATGATCATTGATCAACATCAGCCCAACCAGGGAGGGCAATGAGGAAACAAGTTTGCAAAAAGACCTGTTCCTTATCCACAGATGTGAGTAATGAAAGAAAAGGTGCTTCGACCTGATCAAGGAGCTGCTTCTTTCCAATGCGTGTTGCCTTGTGTCCTGACTGAGGGACTTGAAGAAAAACTTTGGTCCCCAAGTTGAGTGCTAGGCTTGATACGGCATGTCTACACTGCTCCATGATATAGTACACTGACATTAAAAAAATCCTAATTGTGACATATAATGATGCTAATGTGGCATTGCCGTGCCATTAGTCAGCCCAGGTGCAGTAGCCTGCTGATATGAATTCTGGATTTGGTCTGTCCAGACCTAGCTTATGCATTTTCACCTCCTTCTCCACCAGCTGTACAGACATCCCCTTGTACAGATTCTTTTTAACCAAAGCAGACTGTAAGAGTTCAGATTAAGTAAATCAATTCTTCCACATAAAGGGGCTGCATAGACTTAATTAAATTGATAACTGGGCCAACCTGGATTAAACTAGTGTGAATTTGGGTATAGATAAGGATTTTTTTTTTCTTATTAAAATCATTAACTAATCCAAATTTTGATTGGCATTAACTGCCTGGTAACAAATATGAATCCTCAGTTCAGTATTCTAGTATCTATGTCTCCATCTGGCCTCAAATATAAGACGTGGAAGAGCTGAGCACACTCCTGATCCTGCCCTCAGAATTCATATTTAGAGGGTTCTTACCTGAACCCCAAAGGACCCAGTAAGATTGATGCTTTTTTTTTCCATAAAAATAACTTTATGGAAGCATCTGTATAACTGTTCCTTATAGGGGAATTTGGGCAAGTCTCACTCTTATGGAGAAGCTATAATTTCTGAAGAAGCAGCAGTTAACCAGATCATTCTGTTCTAGCATCTCATCTGTAGGCCCTGGATGGGGATGATGGTATTATCCTATTTTTCCTTCCCAGCTAGTTAATAGGAAATCCCCTTTCAAAGGCAATTTCCATTTTAAATCACCCACATTAAGAGAGACATGTTTAATACCAATAAATCCGCTTTCTTAAAAGAGACAGAGAAGCCAGGCTCATCAGCTGACTAAATCCTCTCCCCCCACCCCCATTCCTGCCTTGCAATCTGTAGATCTTGCAGAAGGGTGATCTAAGACGGCTGTAGTTAGCTAGCTACACTTCTGAACACTAAGCTGCTCCTCGCTTTGTATTCACTCCATGCCAAACCAAGGTCACAGGGACACGAGCAGCCAAAAGACTTCTCTCTCTGTAAGGGAGCAGGAACCTCAGCCAGAGATGCTCAGAGGCTGAGTTTCCACATACTTCCCTTTGGAGCCTCTTCCTACACGAGTCTCCCACTACAAGTCAGCCTGGGCTGAGAGCTATCTAAAGGCTCTGCAGGTAAAATTAATTTCCATCCTCAAAGCTCCTGATAGCACACCTAGAAGAACCAGCCTCTGACTTCCAGAGGGATCCTTGTGCACTGTCCTGGTTTGAGTTAGAACAGAACAATTCTGTTCCATGATTTTACTTTTCAGCTCAGTTCCCCTAACTAACGGCACTTTCTGAAATGAGCAGCATGTTTTTGCAGACAGTGCCTGCGTCTAGCAGTAATAATGCTTGATGCTTACAGTTACTACGAAGGATAGGAATGCAGACCAAGGCCACTGCTAGAACTTGTGTGCTTCGTTGCAGGGTGCAGAAAGTAAAAGGTCAAACCTGCAGGAAGGAGCAGATAATATAGGTCCCCTTAAACTGACCCACAGGGTATTCCATCCTATATATGCCATATTCGGCTGCTGGGGGCCCTTGCTTGGTTGCCCTCAGCTCAGGGGCTCTTGCTCTGGGCCCTTGCTCATATTCTTCCCCATTTTCTTCAATGGCCAGCATCCAAGGAGGGCTCTGTCCATTCTGTCCGTGATCCTGATCTGAGTGCTCCTGAATCTAGTACCAGAATCCAGCTCCTGAACACGGTTCCCATCTGCCACTGGGCCCAGTCTTGGACTTTCCTGGTGCCTGCTTCACAACATCAGTGGTGACGGTGTTGGAATTGCCACTGGAAGTGGGTTGCGTTCAATAGTGGTTTTGTATATATTTGTATATACTTCATTTTATTATTATTTTTTTTCATTTTCTTTAATGCCTTTTCTCATTGATAAGTCTCTCTCCCTTATTCTTTTTCTCTTCCCCTTTGGGGAGGGAGAGGTGGTAACAGAGAACATCTGTTACAGGTCTAGTGGGCTGCCCTGATCCTAAACCATGACATGCACAAAACACATGCCCTGAGAGGCTCCTCCTCTGTAGGGGACCTCACTCCATCCTCACCATCATCACTTTCCGTCTCCAGAGGGATTTCTAGCCTCATCAGTCTTGCAGACAGTTTTACCACACCTTTGACAGAGAAGCAGGTGGCAGCCTTTCCAAGACTCTTGTATGCCTAAAGAAGCAGCCAGCAGTACGGGCAATGCTAAGACGGCGCTCCATAAGAATCCAGAGGAGGGTGAACTCAAAGGACCTCCAAGGTCAGAACTGCACTGGCACCAGGGCAGTGGCACAGGTATCTTGCTTATCTGACAGGAAGACACACAGCTGACTAAGGGGGAAGGATGGGGAGCTCTGAAACCAGAACAAACTCCCTCCTGCTTCCCACTGCTGTGATAAGGATCAGAAGCAAAAACTACAAAATAAGATAAGGCTTAGGGGAGTAAAAAAACCTAAGGTACAGCAGAAAACCTTGGCCTGGCTGCCCTTAGTGCTGCCAAGAACAGACCCAAAGTCACCCATGTGATATTCCCCTGCCTCACCACACAGTTCCAGTAGCCAGATCTGGCATATGTTGGAGATAGAGTATAATTCATCATATATTTTCCCAGTTGAAAGTCCAAATACCTTATTTGGCAAAGCAATTCCTGTTTGTCTGACAGCAAATGGGTCCTTTTGCTCTGGACATATCCCTGTTTCCTCACCAAGTACTCAGACTCCAGCTCTGCAAGGTTAATTATTCATATGCATGTCAGAAACAGCATGGCCATCAGCAAGTACCTACCTATGTACCTGTATCAGGTGTGGCCTGTCAGGGTGGGGGACTGAGCCCATTGACCTAGGAGGTCCCAGCAGTGGTGTCCCAACTCTGCAGCAGGAACTTTGTAACCAGATCCTTCCCATCCAGGAGTACTGCTCAGACAAAGCCTGTTGACAAAGGAGTATTTCAAAAAGAAGCTTCTTTCCTTAAGGAGCATAAAGGTAAGAATACAGGAGTCTTATTTTGTGCTTTATTGTTTAAGGAACCTTGGCCTCATTTTGCTCCACAACTCTATGGCTGACTGGGCGCTGCTCAGTAGCAAGGACAGCTCTTCCACTGTTGGAAACCGCCCTGCCTTTACTGGAGCAGGAAGCCATCATCCTCCTCCCTCGCAGCACTCTTTCCAGTCTAGATAGCATGGATAATTATATCTGTTTCCATGCTCTGCTTAATCAAAGTGATATTTCTTAAATTCCATAAACAGACAAGAGCACTTTGCCTTCAATCTTGTACTTACTTTCCACCTGATACTAAGATCCATTACCTGATCTGAGAGTGAATAAACCTTAAAAAAAAAACATAAATCCTGTAGTCAATGGAGAGAAAGCAGAAGGGGAAAAACATGAGTTTGGGGAGCTTCACGGCTTATTGCTGTGCAACTTGTCATCATAGGTCATAGCAGTTAGATTACATTACAATACATGACCTATGATATGTAGACCAGGGTAAAGCATACAAAGATTAATATAAAATTTATACAACAACTTGCTCTAAATATTGCTGCTAGGTAAAAAAATAAGTTAAGGGAAATAACAGGGGGAGGGTGAGCACAATTCTCATTTTCTGTTATTCTGAGATCATTTTAACCTGTTCAGTGGACAAAACATCTTGCTTGGTCAAAAATCTTTTTGCTTTAAAAAAGATGAATTAGTACCCTAAGTAACTTCTGCCATGCCCCAGGGTGGAGTTAGGTGCGTGTTAGAATGTTCCTATCTGTCTGTATCTGCACTGAACTGTTAAGCAGATGCTCACTGAGGAGAAAATAGACTGCAATAAACTGGCACTGACACAGATCTGAATCGCTGGAACTGCCATAGAGATAAAATTTATTTAAGAAATGTGGTTTCCATTTCCATTTTCTTTTAACAAAAAGCTATCGAAACATTAAAAATATCTGCTATTTAAAACATCACACTATACTCATAAGTAAAAGGAAGAACAGAGACTTCATTTTATTGATGTAAAATGTGAATACATCACAATACTGGACCTCATGGCAGAGCCAATTTTAAATCCCTTTTCATAGCAAGGAACAGATCCTGTCCTCATCTACACAGCTGGCCAACACTCAAGGTCTGATCCATTTTAGAATCCGTAGTTGATGAAGGGGACCTTGTCATGGACCCCAACAGAAGAACTACACATGGGAAAGAAGAGAGCACACATTCCAACACATCTAAGTGTAGATTTCTCTGCTGATAGTGAATTTGTCCTTCCTTTCCTCAATGAATCTGCTCTTCGGTCTTACCCTCAGCACTCTATCCCAGCTGCTATGCAAAGTGAGCCAGTATGCTGCAGCCACTTGAGCACTGCTCTTCCCAGAGTGGACCAAGACCCTGAAGCATTCTATTCTTTGATCCTGGTGCAAATCCCTCTGAGTTCTGCCCAGGCTGCTTCAACAGCATGTAATGAGATTCTGTCCTGTGCGATGAGTAGCCATGACAAAGCCCCCAAATTACATGTATAAATTAGTTTTTCCTCTCATGATCCTGAGAAGAGCAATTATTCTGCCAAATTAACCTGCCTCCAAATCAATCCTTTGGTCTTGCACTGTAGGAAGATTTAGCAGTATGAATTTGAAGTACCCTTAGTACTTGGATGAGATCAGAAGCAGCAGAGGAAAGCTATAATGAAGAGCTATATGCCCCTCCGTCCCCTCCAATAACCTCTGTAAGCCAAGCTGACAGCTCCAGAGCTGGTGGTTAGTTGTCACACCAGCTTTCTAGAGATATGTAAAACCTGGACAGATCCAGCATTCTAAGTACCTGATGTTACGTACTAAAGAGAAAAATTGCCATGCTAGCCTAACTGGCAAGCAGGTCTTCTTTAACAACGTGAATGAAGATCACCATGGATACTGTAAGTTGCTGCATACTTTCAACACTAAAGTAAAATGAAAAAAAATCTGAAAAGCATTTTAAATTCCATTTTTACTGGCTATAATCACCCCACACTCTGTCTTGCATGTTTCTTCTGGAAACATTTAGCAACACAGTGTCTCAAGTCCCATCTCTTCATGCCTCCTTGTACCCACTGTCACAAGCTGAGGGAGATGCCTTGCACTACCCTGTTATGGTAGAAAAATAATCCAAGGTGAAATATCATCCATGTTGCTGTAAGAAATTTTCAGGTCACTAGTGTAAAAGGACAGCAATCCAGAATTAGCAAGAACATAAAGATCACCAGAAAATTACTAGGAAGCTCATAGTTATACTGAGGTTTTGGTCTCCAGAAATAAGCTAAGCAGCCATTTCCTTATAGCCACATTTTGGTATGTGAACATTCTTGCACTGGCTTAAGAAAAGCCAAAGAAGTACCAGTGCTGCTTCCAATAGTGCCTTGAAAAGTACCTGTGATGAAGAAAAGGATAATGCAGCATTTTGTGGAGGCTCTCAAGACAAGAACCAAGCATTTCCCAAGACCTCTACTTTCCTTCAGACTCTCAGGGAACAGAAGGGACAGGCTGCTTTACAAAGGAAAAAATGAGAGAAGATGGGGTCTGTAGGACCATACTGTCACCAACAAGTACATCCACACAGCACCCAAGCAAGGCCAGCATGACAATCATCCAACAACTACAAATCAAGTCCATGGTCATTCCAGGAAGCACTCTGAGATTCATTAAAACAGAAAGCAGACCTGCTCACTAAACAGCCCAGGCAGAGTAAGGCTGAGGTTATGTAGCAATCCCAGTCCAAGGAGCAGAGTGGGTGTGTGGAGGTCCCAGGTGAGGTTGCTCAGGGCAATTTCAGCCTATCAGGGCAGCTGGGGTTCAACAGCAGCTCACTCTGGGCACTACGCAATACTTAGTGTCTCCATTTCCCATGTATGGGTCGTGAGTCAGCTTCCATGGCTGCTGCTCTGAGTTTTTCACCTAGCAACAAGAGAGACGGATGGATGGCGGGCGGGGGGGGGGCTGTTAGGAGAGACATTGAAGCAAAATGAGATGAGAAAGACAGAAACTAAACTGTCAGGGAGATTAAGGGGCGGGTGTGGTGCCTGAAGCTACTTGAGATTCTAAAGGACAAAGTCTGCAGGTAGCAGAGTCCCTTCTGCAGTTTAGCCTTCCTGGGAAACCACAACCACATCTTGTGGGGTGAGGAGCTCTCTCTTGAGCCATGCTGCCGGTTGGTGGGCTCCTGTGCTTTGATCTGCGTGTCAGGAGCTCTGCACCATCTCAACTGCCATTTGCAGTGTGTGAGCTTACCTCAAACCTGTCTCTCATCAGGTGGCACAAAGGGCTCTGTCAAAGGGTAGCTATGAGGCAGTCCTCATCATGCCCACTGAGGTATGGCAAGTGAGCACCACCATAGCTGATTTTCAACTGGCTGAACTGAAATCACTGGGAGGACTGGAAGGTGTGACACCAAATGCTGCCCAGGAGATAACCCCTGCCAGGGGCAAGAGTACTGTCCCCTCTCCCAGGAAATGCCATGCTGCAGCCATTGTTGCTGGTGGCAGGCTTAAGATCAGCAGGAACAGCCAGGCTGACCCACCACCTCTTCCCAGAGGTGAGGAGGCTCTCAGGGACTCGGGGGTCAGCACTAGGGAAGGCTGTGCCTCCTCAAGCTCTAAAAAAAGGACGTTGTTCCTGCTCAGCTTTTTTTTTTCCTTTTCCCCATCTGGGCTAAATCCACTCTTAGAAAGAGACAACTCTATCTCCAGGGAAACAGGCTCTCTGCGCTTGCAGGGACTCAGCCAGCTCCCTCTCTCCTTTTGCCATGGGGTCACTCAGCAGCAAGGCTGAGGCACGTAGGCACCGTGAGGCATCAAGGTCACCACAGGCCAGGATCACTATGAGCACAGGGTGTTCTCAGGTAACATGTGCTGGTCTCCATGCTGGAGCCAGGGCCACCACATGACCTTCGTGAGCCCTGGAGAGCTCACACAGGAGTGATTACCGAGATTGACCATGCTCAGAAATCTCTCATTAATGAGACTGACTTGTTCAGTCTGCTTTGAATATTTTTCTTTTCTGCCCAAAATAGCTTCATGTTCTCAGCATCTATTTTCTTTGCAAACTCACTCACTGCCCTCCCTCCCACCACAGAAAGCCAGACATGTCCTGCTCACAGAAGTCTTCCCCAGCTGTACTACAGCAACCCTGTCACCCCACGCAATCCCCTTCCATCCTCTCCCCAGCTGCGCACTGCATGCCCACAGGATGCTTTGGGCAAGCTGGGGTCCCAAAACAGCTCATGGGAAGAGGGGATGACATGACAACAGGCTGAGCTCATTGTAGAGCCCCATAGGCCCCTGTTCCAGCTTGCTCAGGCCAGTCACTACCTCCTCCCTCTGCTTGCCCAACCTGGGGGGAAACAATTCACATCATGGTGTAGGAAGCAGTTTCTGGTTTTCCTATCTCTAGTCTCAACCTTCAAATCTGACCCTCAAGGAAATTCTCACAGCAGCTACATTTTGGGATGGCTCTTCATCAGAGCTGGAAAGAAAATAAGCCAGCAAGGGTCTTCTGGGCTACAGTTCCCCACCCATGGGTGGCCATGAGACCTCTCTTATGAGTGCCATGTCAAGTAATCCAGTCCTTCCCTGCTTTGGGGATCAGTTCCCAAATCTGTGACCACAGCTCCTAGATATATCTTCCGTACTCAGAGGCAGAGACATCCAATGTGCTCCCACATTGTGTTGCAGCAGAGTTATACCCAGGTTTTCCCCACAGCCCTACCAACAGGTCTGCCCTGCTGGGACACCAGTCAACAAAGAGTACACATCAGCAGTGAACACATTGCCTTCCTGCACCCCAGACTTTTGGGCACAGCACAGTGCAGAAACCCAGCCCTGACACAATGCCCACACAGAGTTAGTTGCAGGATCCGTGCCTTATCTTGCCTCAGCATCTGAAAGCAGACTTTGGCTAAGTCCTACATGCTGCTATTTAAAGTAAGCCAATTTGTATTCATTCTGCTTGCTACATTCACCAGTTGTTCTGAATTGTGTTTGAAACTGAAGGGAAGAGGAAATGTATAACAAGAAAAAATTATACACTGGTAAATTTTGTTCTAATCCCTTCTCCTCCCATTATCGCCTCTCCTTTTTTGGGTTTCTTTTTTGTTTTCTGTGTTTTATGTATTATTAGCTTTAGCATAATTTTGACTGAGAAAATATGTAGCTGATAGGACGGACTAATTACACTACCTAGAAGAATTAATTACACCATCTGTGACTGACAGTGGAGCCTGACTCGTTGCTGCCTGGTAGATGGAGCTACAACACCAGCTGCCCCGAATCTTTCCCTGTAGAAGATAAAACAGGAATTACTGTAGAAAACATCATTTAAAAGCCATTACTTCTCCTTTTTGAGCAATTTAACACCATTGGGAGACCTAGCCTGACTGGCCAACTCAGGGACAAGGCTCATCTGCCTTCCTTTCTTATCTAGAAAGGAAACATTTCTACACTTACCCTGGCCCTCTGCTGCTAGTAATCAGCTGGCTCAGTCAATCATAGGAGCTAAAGTGGGCCAAAGCCCATCGCAAGGCAAGTAACACAGTCTTGATCATGTCCCTAAAACTACCCTCCTTCCCCTTCACACTTCCTGGGACTTGTCTCTGGACAAAGCTGTCCCAAGAGCCGGAGCCAGGCTTTGTCTGCAAGTTGGCACAGACAAAATCTGTGCCAGGGCTGCACTGATGATATGATGGTCACAGGACAACCAGGGTCCTGGCCCTGCCCAGTCTACTCATAGAGACTTCCAGGATCAGCATTTGCTGTTGTTTATCTGCTCCAGCAGAAGAGGGAGAGCTGGATGCTCTCTCAATACTCACTGTGGATGGACAAGAAACCAGAACACCTTGGGGGAAGCAGCAGGTTGCAAGCAGTGAGGTTTAGCCTCTCTGGAAAGACTACAACTCTTGTAAGTTCATCCATCAAGTCCCACCAGCCTACTGCTGGCATGTTGTCGGCAATGGGCTATGACCGCAGCCTTGAAAGGATGATGGCAGCTTTGGTCTCTGCAGACAGATGAAAATCTGTCCTGGTTTCTGTCCTGGCTTACGGTGGACTTGCTGAAGATTGTCATGGCTGAACGTGGGTGATGGAAGATCTGTTCAGATGCAGAACCTTGAATGTGCATTTTCACCTAAGGGAGGGTTGTGGTGCCCACATGGGTCAGGAAATTTTAAATAGTCATGCTTTAAGGTAGCTGTTCCTGCCCTTTTTGCCTCCAGCTCTGCTTCAGCTCTTTTCCTCCTACTCCTCTTTTAAGCCCACTCAACTTACACAGGATAAGATGTCGTAGTTTTAATGTCAGAGCAAACCTCTTGACTGCATAAACACAACTAAATAAAATTCAGGACCCTGACCACACAGTTGTGTGCATACCTCCTTGCTATTGTTTGTCAGGTGCACACTACACGGATGAAAAAAAAAACCAAAAAACAAAAAACAAACCCAAAACAAAACCAGACTCGCCAACCCTTGATGCCTAGTTTTGACCAGGGATCTAGTTTGTCTCATGCTGAACAACTCAGTGCAGTGATCCTTAGCCTGAGAAACCTGAATTCTCTAGGTAACCAAGGAAGAACTCAAGACATGCACTGAGACCTGATGTTTGCCTGATGACCAGTTTTTGCACCAGGTCATGATCAGCATCCAAACAGAATTTTGGTTTAGCCTCTAGGAACACACTAGCAGGACATGGACAGGTCCTGGGGATTTCCCAGGTGCTCACAGGGGAGGCAACATTTATTTTGGACCTGATACTGGGAAAGGTCCAGGATGGTGACAAGGGACTCTCAATGCACTGAGATGCTCTGGCCTCATTCTGCAGGCAGGGTGCCAAAAAGAGCCCACAACTCACTAAAGGGTTGGGTTTTTTTAATATATCCTGAAATTCCTTGCAGGAGCTGAAGTACCAAAGTACTAGTTCTGCACTGTCAGAGGAAGGACTCATGTCTGGCTTATAGCAAATATTTGCATAGATGCATTTCACATAGGAGAAACTTCCTGAAATCCTCCTCTTCTGGAAAGGAGAGAAGCTACGGAGAGCAACAAAATTTGGTGGGTTTTCTTCCCTCCTCCCCAGGTAATCCTTGTGCCTCTCATTCTAATCCAAAGCAAATCTCCACCTCCAACTTGGGAAGGGCTTTTCCCTGCAGCCTATAGCCACTCCAAGCTGAAGGATATGACACCAATTTCTCTTGAAATGACCATTTCTGCATCTTGCCATGTTTTGTACATGGAGGTGAAAGGTGGAAGAAGAGCAGACTGGATTAGAGCTGCAGAGCAGAAAGGAGAGGTGGCAGTGAAGGAAGAAGAAAAATAAGAGGAAAAATAAGCCCGAGAGGGTCTAAGGAAAGTGTGTCTATATGAAGTAAAGGACATCTGATGAAGGGGAACAGTCACTGGGGAACAATAGGCAATATATGGGGAACAACAACAGTGATGCAATGCGTGAGCAAAATGGGAGAGGAAAAGAGGAGTAGATGCATGGAGAAATGACAGGGAGATGTTAGTCTGCTGTTTGCAATACTGGAAATAGTAATGGGGTGAAGGATTTGGATCTGGTGTAGGATATTCATGTACGTATTTTTCAAGAAGCTGTTCCTGCATTTTCAGCTGGGTATTTCTGCGACCTTGAAATGTCACTTTATTTCTCTATACTATAGCTTACTTACCTGTCACTTGAAGGTAGTGATAATATTTCCATCATAAGAGCATGGATGTGCTTAAACAAAAAGCTTCAAGATCACAGGCAGAAGTACAAAGTATTGTCACATTTAGTCAGATTTCACTAACACGGACATGTTCAGATACCACATATATCAATAACTTCACATATGTAAATATAAATGTATTACAAAGATATGTATCCCTTTTTTATTTATTTAGGCCAAGCTGACATTTCATGGTTGCCTAGTTACCAGAGAACAATAATGAGAATCTGTTTAGTATATATTGCATGAAGAAGGGAAGGCAGAAGGCAGCTGGATATCATGTCAGACACAACCACTTTTCGGGTAGATTAGCCCTTTTGGGAAACATGGAGAAAGGCAAAAAAGATCAGAGAATAACGGGGTTCAGACAGGAAGGCAATGAGCTGGGGCGTGTAGTTCTTGGTGTTCTCATGGCACCTCCATGAGTGTGAATCAAAGATCATATCATCAGAAGGCAAAAAGTATTTGTTACTTCCATGACATATTCTAGCTCTTAAGTTAAACAGATATTAGGAACATCCTAAGTGGTTACAAAAGCTGCCTCTCTTTATACCAGACCTGTACTCTCCTGATCCCCATCCACAACAACATTGGCACCCTCGCTTCAAAACTAATGCCTTTGCTAACTGTAAGGAAGAAGGAGGTTTTACTGGCCGGAGGAAAAAGCACCGCAGTATTCAAAAGCTACAAAAAAACACATTATGCCCTTTCAGCTGCATTCATTCTTTCTAAGATTTGCCTATAGGCAGCTCCTAACCATTTCAAAATTCCCTTGGCCGGATTTTGTAAAATCATAGAGGAGCCCTAATGTTCAGGAACCCATCCCACTGTTTCATTTTATGTTAAAGGTAGTTTGAGTAAACTTTTTTTATGAAAAACAGTTTTTCCAGGTTGACATCTTGTGTTGTCAGCTCTCACACAAGCCCAGAAAGCTTAATGAAGGAGTTAGAATTTGTCCCAGGGCTCCACAAGAGTGGTTTATCGTTCAACATTCCTTTAGGAACAGATCTTCTGAAGTTCAACCTTCCCTGAAGGCACTTCTAACAACAGACAAGGAGGTTAAGATAAAATTAAAGATATAGTGTATTTGTTACAATTCGTGTATTAAAAACAGAATTGCTAAGCTTAGAGACAAGCATACAGCAATTAAAGAAAACCAGACTTTTGCTACAGTTCACTCTGCTTCATCCAGTTAAAAAGATGCTAGAACACAGTCCTTGTATCAGGGATCCGTATTTCAGACAAGACCCTTGTCCTCAGCATTGCTTAGACACATACTGAATATGATACTTATCTTAAATGCGTAGATTCCTCACAGCATTCCACTGAGAATTAAGACTTCTTCCCATTTTCCCCAGTCCCCAAGAACTCCCTATGACTTCTAACAATATTTGATGAAACTCTGTTAACATTTCTTCCAAATTATTATTGACTGTTCCAACTTCAGAGATGCTGTTCTTTTCTCTTGATCATATCTAGGAACAACTCCTGACAAGATAGTGAAAAAAAACTTTCTGCTGATGAAGTTAAACACCAATGTTTGACTTGACTCCAAACAAGCTGTTTGCATGATCTTAAAGAAATATTGCTAAGCCTGTCTGGTACTGGACCCAAAGGACCCTCTAGTCCAGTGCTCTGACTGCAACAGGAAACAGCAAAGGCTTAGGCAAAGACAGTGCAAATACACAGTGATCCTTCTCCCACTGTATTCTCCCAGCAGCCAGAGAGCTATGGCTGACAGTTTCCTGAGCCAAAGATCACATCTGTGTCAATGTGTTTAGCAGATCTTAATGGCCCTTTTCTTTTTTTCCATAAATTTGTCAAGATGCTTTTAGAACTATTTATAATTTTGCCTTCCACACCACACGGTGAATTCCACAGTTCAAGTGTGAACTCAATGAAAAAAAAATGCCTCTTTTTGGTTTTGACTGATAAATTTACAGAGGATTCCTAACTATTCATGTGAAGAGAAAACAGTCATTTCCTATCCATCTCTGTGATCCTCCTAGATCTCTGTCATGTCCTACTCAGACATCTCTTTTCCAAGCTGAAAAGTCCTAACGTCCTACTAAATAAAAGGGAGGGTTCAAAACTTGCTGCATTATGAGCTGAAACATCAACAAGTGTGCAGATGTGTAGAAAATTATATAGATGTAGTATGAAGTAAACATCCATTATACAAACATAATAATAATAGCATATGCAGTCCATTACTGGCTCTTGATGAAGACAGGACAGGATAACAAACAACTAGCCTTGGGGAGAACAGTGTGCTTGGGACAAACCATGCCTGTCCCAATGTTCAAGGATGTTGTTACATCAGAGCAGTAAAAACACACATTTGTTCATAATTCAAACTAGTTTCAGCTCAGTAAAACCGATTCCAGAATCAGCTGCGCTGCCACAGAGATCAGATGTCTGCTATATTTCTGTCAAGCCCATTACAAAACCTGTTCCACATGAGGCTGAAACCCATTCAGCAAAAACAGCTCTGACTGCCTGAAATCTGATCTAAATTAGAGCTTTGGCAAATTTTAGATTAAGCTTAACTGAGCAGGTTTTGAAAATACCTTGAATTTTGGAGGCATATTCTCCAAGTCTGGAGGGTTTTTTTTCTGTACTCATGTACCCAGATAAGTACAAAATATTGCTTTTTAATCCCCTCTGCAGGACATAAGTCCTTTTACTGCCTCACCAACCACCTTCTGGGCTGTGCTATAAATCATGCTGGGAGTAAAGTGTATGACATACAGGAGCTAAAGAAACTACAAAAGAAAGACAAAGACTTGAAAACGTTCACTGGCAGATTATAACTCAATTTTATTCTTCAGCCTATACCCTCAAAGGTTGTGGCACCTAGAGCCAGATGCTCATGAGAGATAGTCAAGTGACCCTTGATTATTACACTGCCTACCTACTTAGCAAGACTAATCTACTTCATGTTCATCGTGCAATCTGAAACCATCCAATAATAACTATTCTAAAAAAGTCAACCACGTTTTCATATTTAATGTACATACTGCAGCTAAATAAAACCACTTTCGAGGGGTAAATAATTGCAGAGGAAGAGAAAAATTCAAGAGCGTAGGCTATGAAGATGCACTTTCAGCTGAAATGTTTTAAAAAGCAATTAGTTGAGCCAGAAAAGCAGGAAAACTGTTCTTATATGGCTAAATCAACACTAGAGGAGGGTTTCACACAATCTGTGGTAGATAAGCAGAAGAAAGCAAGGCGATACACATGAAGGAAGGGGTGGGAAGCAGGTTATGGTCCAAGAGATATAATAGACAAGAGCAAGGAGCTTGAATCGGAAAGTTGCTTCACCCTGGGTCTAGAGGCAAGTCTGTTTATCTCCTCTGTCATACAGCTTTTCTATTTAGAGGAGGGGGTATCTTATAAATGGAGTATTGTCAAGATTAATAATGAGGAGAAGAAGTTTAGGAAAGCAAGTTCAGTACAGAGAGCCATGAGGAGTGAAAAAAAACCAGGAGCTGGATTCTAGAAAGGTCATTACAAGGTCTTCATTTTTTTTTTTCCTCTGGAAATACTGCTGAGTTTGAACTGCCTTTGGAGCACCCAATTCCCAGCTCCACAGCGTGTAATATTCACAGAGTTATCAGAATTCCCAAAAGCAGATGGTGACTTTGGATCATCTCTGCGGTGACACTGGCCACTCAGCGATGCAGAAAATCCAGCTCTTCCCACAAGTGTCAGTGATTCCCTCTGCCCCATGCATCCTCTCATCTGCAAGATCAACAGTGAATTATTCACTTCTCAACCCCACCTCTCCTGACATTGTCCTGGCTCTTAGGAGTTACTTCCCACTTCTCCCCCTTACTCCTTGGCACACCTCTGCTGAAATTCTTCATTGCTCTCCCATTTCTACCACAACCTATGTATGGGTCATGGTGAAACAAGATGAGGTAAAACAACACAACCACAGCAGCATTCAAGCCTTCCCGCTTCTTTCTTGCCCAGGGGAGAAAAGAGTTTGGATTGTCACTTTTTCCCCTCTTTGAAGCCTTGTGCTACAATGCCAAAATTGAGTGGAGCAAAACAAAATCAACCCATTTTCCCAGAGGGTGACAAGGCAGGAGCACTGCACAGAACATCTGCTTCCTCCACTGTCCACTGACCGGAGGTCCACTGTCCTTTCTCCCAAGTTAAAAACAGTTTTCCAGTCTTTTTCAGAACCTACAAAAAAAGCCAGCAGCCGCTTGCTCAGTGAAACAAGGGTCATGGTTGAGAGCCATGAGCTGGCCAGAGATGTAAGGCAGCACAGGCCCAGAACACAGAAAAGTAGCATGAAGGACCTTTTCCAAGCAAACCAGCCAGGTGGGTAGGCTAGGCAAGGCCAGGAAAGGGTGTGAAATGAGGAAACTTATGCATAAATCAGCTCCTGAATCATATGGGAATTGCTCCATTGCAGAGAAGGAGACAACAGAACTGGAGAAAGGTGTTGCAATGGACAAAGAAGATCTGAATTAAAAATAAGGGCTTTTCTGGAGGTAGAATTGAGAGCTGTAAAGACACTACCTCGGGTTTCACCCCCACAGAAACAGCTCAGCCTAGATTTGGCCATGGTATGAGCAGCACAAGGAGACAAAGCAGGAGCTGTGTTGGTAGCTCTTCAGACAGCACTCTGCCACCAGAGACAGCTCTGGATGAGCATCTCCCTGAAAGACTGTAGCTGAATATGCTGTCTGCCAGATGGTCATGAATTCTTCCCAAAGATTTGGATTTTGTCATGATTTTCTCCTCTTTTAGGGCTATGATGTCCTGCCTCATGCAAAATGAGGCTTCATCTGCTTTAAGTAGTAGTGAGGCAGACAGCTTGGAGAGCTCTCAGCTTGGGAGACTGCCGTTTCTCTCCAGCATTTGCAGGTAGCAGTAACACTGCTTGCTCACACCAAAGGCAGCTACCACACACTATTGTTTCCAGTGAGGATGAAGCATGTCTCCCCAGGTAGTAAGAAATTTGCCCTGTAGAGAGCATGCTGGGTCAGGAAAACATTCAGTTCAGGAAAAAGAGATTAGAAAGCATGGAGGAGCGGTTTATAAAGCCAAAGCAGACTAGGACCACGTCTGATCTTAAGTGAGGGGGCCATCACCAAAGCAACATGATGTGCAGGGAACTAGAAGTGGTAAAAAAAAAGGAAAAAGAAGAGGAGATCAAGTGGGAAAAAGGATGCTGCAGAGCAGAAAAACTGGCAGATGAGATGGGAGAATGCAAACTGGATAAATGCTGTTCTATCCCCCCTCCTTACTGAGCAAAAGCACTTTAAAAATAAGTCATTATTATTATGAACATAAAGAAATAATCCCAGTTTTGCTCTATCATCTGTCTGTTTGGTTGAGAAATGTCAGATGCTCAGGGAGGGGAGGAGGGAAGGTTGACATCAGACAACATGCATTTGTAAAATTGTATCTGCCAGTTTCCCAGCAGTTGTGATCTCCGGTTAATATCAGAAGTGAATGTGAAAGGCTAGACAGAGGGGAGCTGGGGGTGGAGGAATTATGATTTTCAGTTCTCCTAAGCAATACTTGGCACTAGATCCAGCACTTGATAATGAATTGACTCAGTCACTAACTCACATAAGTTCCCACTCTAGTAATGGACTCCTCTCTCATTAGCAAATTGACAGTAAAAATAAACACACTTGTACCCTCTCCCTCTTGTGCTGCTGACACAGCCCTGATTGACGGACCTCACAAGTACATCAATGAAAGGAGAGGGCAGTTGCTGTTATCAGCCAGCTTGAACACGGGACGGAGCTAATAATAATATCTTCCATTTACACAGTGTCTTTCTGTCATGATCCAAAGCACCACAGAGAACAGAGAGTGGTCTAACAAGCTCTGAATGGTTTGAAGAAAGTAAATCTGAGAAAGGCTTCTCATTCTAAACTTCTCTGTTCACTTGCCCAAAGGAATCATATTTTAAGATTATTCATTTTCTGCTAGCTTTGACAGTGAACAATGCCCAGAGTTAACAGCCTAGAAAAGAGAACAACAGAAAGCAGGCAGGGTTTGTTTTTTTTTGCAAAGTGAACAAAGTCCCAAACAGGTCCTTTGGTTCTGAAGCCAGACTGCCAATACCTGTAGCTCATCTTAGTGACTAAGTATTCCAGCAAGCCTCAGGAAAAAACTGCAAAGATGTTATGCCTGAGTTATCTGAGAATGAGTGGGGGAAAGAGGGAAGAAATATATTTGCTGCCTTTAAAGAAAACATTAATCAGAATGTTGTACACTGAAATGCAAATAGTCGAGGTTAACACTTTGTGAGGAATTGTCCTTACCTTACACCAGATGATAATGAAGGAAAAATGGTCATAATCTCAGAAGCATGTCTAGGTATTAGCAACACACACATGCAGTAACATCAAAACCCTGTGCACAGAACATGCCCAGCAGCCTGCAATGGCAGATGCAGTTTGGTGCAGAAGCAAAGCCTCTACTTCCCATCAAAGATGATACATTACAAAAACTTCAGCAAAGAACCATTATGCACATACTCCACAGTCTATGTCTGAAGACACTATTTTGAGCAAGAGCCGTATGTAAGTCTTCCAGCACACAGTGTTCTGCATGCATTATCCCACTTCACGTTACTCACTGCACATATCCTCCTGCCCGAACTGTCAGCTGCAATCTCACCGAAAAGGGCAACAGAGTTGAACCCATTTCCCTAGTGTTTAATATCATGGAGTTCATCCACTTTCCTGAGATTCAGCTTCCCTCCTGGGTGGGAGGGTTTCTGGCAAGGCCCCACATTTTCCACAGCAGCAGAATTTCCTATAGAATACTTTTTATACCAGAGTATTTCTTCTTAAACTGCAGGAATGCAGAATTTGGGCAATAACATTCTACTTTAAGGTTGTAAAGAAACCTTAAAATACCAAGTGGATATAATCTGATGCCATGCTGTCCTCATGAATCCATGACCAGCATGAAAGCATCCTTTTCCATTCTCTTCCAGGGAGGTTGTATGCCTAAGCCAACTCTATGGCTCTTCAGCACTTGTGAGAAAGGCATAAAACATTCATCTTTCCTTACTGGCATCTAATCCTAATAAAACAAAACCAAACAAAAAGCTCTATTAATTTCATCTTAATGGAGAAAACAACTAAATGCATCTGGGGTTCCTTAGCCCCAATATGGACAGTGGCTAATTTTACCAAACCACAAGTTATTATCACTTTTCTCATTGTCTTCCCCATCAGCTGGTTCAGCAGTGAACTGCAACCAGAGCAAAAACTCATTCCATGTTGAAAACAGAAATGCTGCGCAAAACAAATTTAATGTAACCTCAATAGTGTTAATGACACACTATTACCCGAAACATTATCACTGTATACATAAATACATGATTTTTTTTTTTTTTTCTAGAAATCCTCTACAGATTGCACATGCTGTGGAAGGTAGGGAGTCTTCCAGCAGCGTTAAGACACAAGTCAATGGAAAAACACGTTTTGTTTCTAGCAGCTGGGTGGCAAGGCCATCTCAGACCTGCTTCCTGAGAAGAATCCAGCCTGGCCAGTCCTTCCCCAGTCACTTCTGTCTTCTGCTTACCCAGCACAGCCCATCTATTGGCATATGTTCTTCACCAGTGCTTCTAGACAGGAGTTGTGGATGTCAGCCTGTGGACTTGAAGAAAAGGGCATCAAACTCAGATCAGCCAAACTGGCAGTACCGAGTAGCATTAGGGACTGGAGGCTGCCAAAATCTCAATCCCATGGAGGCTGGAGGTAGAATTTTCTGCATGAACAAAGGTCCTAGTGGAAGTAGAGAAAAAGTGGAAAGGTTTCTTTAGGAAGGAGAGAGTAGTGGAAGGAGACACAAGCCAATCCCTACCTTTCAGTTCAAACCATGAAGAACACATCTATGCCTCCTGAAAGGCCTGGGGCTGAGATGGAAAGCCATCATTTTTCCTTCCCATCTAACTGTGGTACCATGTTTTGCACAAAAGCCCATCTGTTGTTGATGTTCAGTGTGCTCGACAGTTCTCTGTTCCCCTCCACCACAAGCTGTTGCTGTAGGGTTCAGTTCTTCTCATCCCAAATCTCATTTGCTTTCTGCAGCCAACAAGCTGCAGCTCTGAATGACTCCTAAAGAGAACAGAAGACATTCAGCTTCTGATCTCACTGATGGAAGTATTTGCTTTGTAACCTTTATCTTTTTCTGCTAGCATACAAGAATTCCTCTGTGTACAAAGACCCCTTTATTTTTGAACCCACCTGCCCCAGATTTTTGCTTCTCCAACCTCCTGCATTGCATTCAGCACATCCTGCCTCCTGGGCCAGACCCTTCTGATAACATCAGGTGAATAAAATAGGAGCAGTTCTGTAATAGCAAATTACGTTCATTTTAAATCTATCCTTGTCATGCCAGTTTGCAACACAGAAGATTTAATTAGCCAGTGAAACTCGCCTTTGGTATGTTTTCATGAATACAGTAAGAGTTTTGATGCATGACTTCAGGCTACTACAACAAACAAAGAAAACACCCCATGAAATTAAGAAACATAATAATACACAAGAGAAGACACTTGGCTGCTGTTACACATTTCACCGAGAAATGGGCCACCATCAAACCTGGACCAAGCTGCCTAAATCTGGGGAATATATTTTAATCCAGCTCCAAATTCTGCACTAGTCTCTGTTAAATGCTAGAAAGAAGTTAATTGCACATGAGATGACTGCACAGGACCCTGTGCAGAAATGAGGAGAGAAAAGAAAGCATGGGTGACTAAGCAAACGGCCCTGATGTGACACATTAACAAAAGCCCAAAGCTGTCTCGCATTATTTTGACGGCAAAGGCTGCAAAAAGACTGCTGTGCCAACCAGGACAACACCAGAACACAGCATGACCCTGTCTGTATTTCTGTCATGCTTCCGATTACGGGTCTGTGTAACTCTGAAATGGACCCATCCAGCTGCACAAGTGCTCATACAGCTCTTTACAGCAGAAGTATGTCCTGCTGGTGCAGTTGTTTAACACTTACACTTCCCTACATGCACTGCTGTGTGATGCCATTTATTATCTTTCAGTCCTCCATTCATGTTAAGAGTAGAAATCGAACACACAAAAAAAACCAATTTCAGACCACGAAGAGGAAAACTAACCAGCCTAGATTTCTAGCAACTCTTTTCAATTCTATCTACCATAATTTGTAGCTGATAAACTTTCTCTCATGTGTTTCAGAAATGATGGTAACCTGCAACCTGAAGGAGATGCACTACATCAGCAAGCTTTGCCACGTATGGTTCTGCTGGCAAATGCCTTACAGATTTACTGTGTTTGCAGCATCCCTTAATGCATGTCTGTCTCTGCTGCTATGATCTCTACATAGCACAGCATGAGAAAGCAAACAGCACCTGCAAGCACACACCTGGGATTTGCATCCAGGTGTGAGCAGCTGAGGCTTTTTCATGGGACTCAGGTTATGAGGAAGTCACACTTGCAGCACATGGATAAGGAGCAGTGTGGGAAGGTCTTACCAAACCCGGCTCTGTCACTCCAGAGCTGAAGAGATTCATTCTCCAAGAGCTGCCAATCTAGTACTTTTTTGCTAGTGATAATATTTTCCAAGTTTAAAAATAAACTTAGCGAAGTATGTGCTACCTAACAATGTATGTGTTTTCAGTTTCAGAAAAAAAAATAGAAAAAATAGACTGAGTATCAAACACTGCAAACCAGTACCAGGTATAACCAAATTATAGCTTAATATGTTTCAGGTATCACATTTAGAGCTTCAGATCTTTAAAGGAAATAGGTTTTCCCCACTGAGAAATGTATATGCAGTGAAATTAAAGCAACTTTAGCCCCATGTGAACCAAAAGTAGGTTGGATATCTATTTTAAATAATCACCCAAATGTTAATTTTTCATGATGGAAGGAAGACCTGAGAAGAGAGGAACATTCTTTTCTTAAATCCTTACGTTCACCTCCAAACTACTGTCTTGGCAACTCAAGCCTGGAATGTAATGCGGCACATGGTTAAATAAGTAAATCCCTGCTTTCGTTATTTGCCATCTTTAGAGACAGGGCAGGGCACCAGTGGCATGGAAAGCCCTCTTTGGGGCACTGTCTAACTGCCATCTAGCATGAGAGGAAAATAAGATGTCAGGGTGAGGGGAAGACTTCCAGCATATGCCCAAGCTTTGATGTCTAAACCCTTCTTCCATCTGACATCCATCCTCCCTCTCACCTTCCTCGCTTGGGAGGCAGATCTGGCAGGAGCGCTGGCATCCCGGGTGGCTGTGGGGCAGGGAGCTGGGAATCGGCTGCAAGTGGGGCTCCTGCAGCTCCTCACACATTGCCCCTACATGCACAAGAGGGGAAAAAAAATCCGCAGGCAAAGAAGGAAGGCAAGTGCTGCTAAGTGGCTCATTGGTTTCTATGGCAACCGGCTCCGCTCAACTCCAGCTGCTTACCCCACGGTCCCTCTGTCACCCTATTTTTAGCTGAAAAATCAAAGAAAGAGGAAAAGTGGTGGGGGTTTGGAGAGGAGAGAGCTGGGAGACCTTCTTGGTTTTAGTAGAGAGGGGGTTAATACGGATGCAGCCTTGTCTTGCTTTTAATCACAAGTTAAATCCTTGATGTGGAGGCTTCCTATGGGATTCCTCAGACTTGATGCAAAGTCAGGTCCCATATTTGCCGAGACCATGAAGGCGAATGCAAGTGAGGCAGCCCAGCCATCCCCTGTGAGCATGCAAAGCAGCTGGGCTGTGAATTTGACCTTGGAATTGAAACCAGAAAAAGCAAGAAGGCTTTTACCTACTTGGGGAAAGAAACTCTTCCTTCCCACAACCCAACACAATGAAGTGATGGATGTCAGCACACCAACGTTTTTTTAACGCTTTGGTCTGAAAAGTTATTCCTGTTTTGGTTTTTTTGTTGAGTTTTTTTTTACAAGTTGAGTCTATCCATGATCTCTCAGTGCTGCATGGTGCAAGAAAATTCTCACAATGTTTCCTCAAATATCTCATCAATGGAAGACCCAGAAATTTACCTGGGCTGTACCAAGGTTATACTTTAATTAATGGATTTTGGTATTGGAGTCTTTGGCTGTTGAGCTGCACTGTATCTGCTGGCAAATCTAGAGCAAAGGTAGTGTAGCTTACAGTTTTAGTATGCATAGGAGTGCGTGTTCACAAAAGCATGGATCCTTTAGTCCCTTCTGAGTGACTACCTGCTTTTCTGAAATGGATGTACCCAAACAGGGTGAGATACAGGTATTTCAACAGATATTTCTAGCTTCATTCCCCTCCTTCTCCCTAGAAACTCTAGATGTTTTATATTGAACTGTTGCAATTATCCTCAAAATAATAATCCTTAAACCCCAAACCAGGCAAGATTGATGCCATAAACATCTATATCCACTTTGTTAATTTTAACTGCCACGACATTTGGTGCTTGTCTCCAAAGTGTTCCTGCTAACACAGTGGTGGAAGTCTACCTTTGTACCACTCATTTTCATTTGCTGCCATGAGAAGGGATATTGATCTGTGTATCTTTGTTCACACAGCAAGGCTTCCCATTTTGGAGCTGTGATATTGTCGGACTAAGAGGACAAGGAAAAGATCAATTATTTCTAACAATGATCACTTTTAAGAGGAAGTGCATTGGTAAAATGACTTACTAGTCCCAGTATCGCATTTGCAGTCTCTGCAATCAGTTCTATATCCCAGCAAGCATTGACACTCCCACTGTAGATAAAAGCAGTATATTAGGAGGGAATTGCCCACTTCAAAAATGTTACTGGCTATGACATGTGATGATATAGACTGTACAGGGCTTAAGAGAAACCACAAAATGGAGCAAGAGACAGCTGATAGAATCTAGCAGCATCCACACCAAAGATTGTATGAAGTGTGAGGACACTGGGAGGCCTGTGGGCTCCCCAGGGACACCCCAGTGCCCCAGTCAGGGAGCACCCCAGTGCCCCAGTCAGGGAGCAAGGCAGCTGGGGGATGCACTGGGAGCAGCTCCAGCCCTGGGCATCAGGTATCTTCCTGGTGCAGTGGGGCCTGTGGCCAGTTCAGGGCAGGGTCGTGGGGAGCTGGAGAGCAGTCTTGCTGCAGCTGTCACTGGGCCAGGGACTGATGACCCTGGGGGTTGAAATGGGGTCCTGGGACCTGGGCAGGTAGGGAGAGCCTCAGGAGATGCTGGACAGGGACAGTCACATGGCATCCTCAGAGCACTGAAAAGAAGTTGTAAAGGAGGCTCAAGAAACATTTTAATTCCTAGGAATTTGGAAACTGTCTCACTCTATAGAGCAACCGGGATTTTTTACTTTAGTTTGTGGCCTCCATAAAAGTCAGTGTCAACATGCCTCATGGTTTAATTGTGTGCAGTACTCGAGTGCTGTATTTGCCAATTTTTCTCTGAATGGCCCTTGTTAGTTTCTGGAGAGACACAAAGAAAAGGTGATCCAGACAGACCTCTTCTGATACATGTTACTTTAGACACTTTGATCAAGTCCTTTCAGACCAAATTTCACTTCTTGAAGCCACTACCAAGCCCATCCTCCCAGAGAACCTTGTAAAACCCACTATCAAAATCTGCCCTGGCAGGAAACTACACACTTACCTTATAATCCTCCTGCATCTCTGCAGTTTAGGGGACTGTTAGGATGAAAATCCATAGAAGAAAGCAGAGAGAGATGAGGTACAGAATACTCAAGCACCCAGTCAAGCCTGCTTTGCAAGTATATTTGCTACAGGAAGCTTCTGGCCAGCCCAGAAAAGATGCAGAGGAGAAGAGATCCTTTGCAGCAAGGGGCACTGAAGGTAGCAGCAGAGGTGACCTGAACGAAAGCAGCAAAGCACGCCTGCTGGGCAGGGAGGAAGAGAGACAGAGAGAAAACACATGCCGGTAAGCACGCATGCACAGCCAGGATGGATGGCAGCCTGTGCTGGGTGGTGATGGATAATCTCATGCCCTGAACAGTAAATTAAAGGGTGAACGACTCCTTTTAAAACAGGCAGTCGTGGATGGAAGAGAAAATAACCACAAGTGCATCCTCACTTGCCTCTGCAGGTTAGGTAGAGAGGTGGAAGCTCCGTGACTACCAGGCAAATGACTTTACTGAGGAACGGTGTCCCATTTACAAAATCAGAGGCTATGCTACCTTCCTTGTAGAGCATTTTCATATCTACAGATGGAAATCACCAGATCTAGGTGGGGATTCTGATCAGTATTTATTCTGCTTTCTGACAGGAGGAGTCTACAAGCACTTCCAGATAAGTATGCGAGCACATTTAATATTAATTTATGGTGAGTAGTCATGTGCAGCCTTGACATTTGTTTTCCATGTAGACTAGCAACAGGAAACTCTAGCCTTTGAATGCTTATGAGAAATGAGCACACATGAAAACAATGCTGACAGAAGATGATCTTCTTTAAAACCTGATTATTTTCACTTCTTCTGCATTTCTCATTAGTCCTTATTCAGCACATTTTAATCTGAAAATGTTATCCACAAAAGGTCATAGGAAACTCTGATTGTCAAATAAAGCTGAAAGTCTGCAAAGGTAAGTTACACATACAGACTGAGACTGATAGAGATAGATGGAGAGAAATCTTAAAGAGGCCTGACCATAATGTAAGGTCTGATAAAAGAATCTCTCATTCATCAAAGGGGACCTTAAGATCTATCTCCACCATAGACTAGTAGACCAAGTTAAAAAGAGAAAGTCATAACAATTATTAAATGTAAACCAGACCCATGGTACAGGCTCTTGTACCTGTACTTCCAGATAGTCCATGACAGGAAGCTGATACAAAACTCTTCCATCTGGGTGACACAGCCTAAACATCAGGACTGATTCCTTCACTGAAGAACCAGAGCTGCCAACGCACACATAGGCATCGTATTTGTTCTGCAGAGCTCTTGGATAAATCCCTCCTGATATGGTTCTCAGGATGACTGAGCTACAAAGTTGATGTGACTGCTCCAAAACCTGCTCTCTCTATAATGATGTCCAATCCCTCAGCCTTAGGGGGAAGCAAGATAAATCTAAAACAGAGAGTGAAAGAGACTCTCCTGGAGAGAGAAATAAGATCTTTGGAGTGTCCCACCCAGCAGTTCTTGTTCAATGAAGATACTCAAGGGAGAAAGTAGACAGTCAGATGAACACCTTTTGCTCCTTCTTTGTAAGGACTGCTAAGCTATTTTGCATTAAAGGGATACTCCTTTGTCAAGAATAACTCCATGGCCATCAGATCTCTTTTAGCAATGTCATGTATGGACGTTTATCACCTGCTGTGTTAGACCTTGTCCAAGCTTGATCCCTTTAATATTAAGCATGAGTGACTTGTAGTGTCTAGTCTAGGTGTTCTGCCACTTTTGTGCTCTGGGTTCTGGGCACAGAAACACAGAAAAACTGAATCTCAAGGCTGTTTGTTTCCTCATCAGTTGTTTTAATGAAGCAGAATAATTCCATCACACTGCACAGAGAGGACTGACAGTCTATCTTGTCCTTCTGAGGTCTATTTGCTTGTTCATAATTTGCAGTAGTGATCTCGAAAAAGCTGGTATAGTTTACAACCAGGTACTCTTTGGAAAGGAGATACATCACTGAGAATTACTTGCTTAAGCAGGCCACTCTCCCCATCACCCAGTGCAAAAAGCCTGTAAGCTAATTTCCACTCTACCTGGTGTCCTAAACCCGTGCCAGTCTGATCTTTGCAGTAAAAGAGTTCATTCAGTTTATTGTTAAAATTACAGTTACACCTTGGTATCCAGTGGCCCTGGTTGCCTTGGCTGCAAAGAGATAACAGGGGCATTTCAGGATCTTGTGCCAGCAAAAGAAGCAGCATTAGAATGAAACAGGAAGGATGCTGTGCTATACAAGACATCCAGGAAAGAAATTATGCAGGACACTAGCAACATCCTGCAAGACAAGCAGACTTCTATGTATTGTTTTATACACTGGCAGTGTCTGAAACATCACAGGATGATGATGCTGTCGACTGCTTTAGTGCTTCAGCATCTCTGCCAGGAGACAGCTCACAATGTGCTTACACTGAAAAGCAGGAAACAGCTAGTTGGAAGTTAGGATTTCACAGCAGCAGTGATCCATAGGAGTGATCCAACCACCAGGCACAAGCGTGTCCTGGAAGCATTGGAAACATGTGTCTTATGAGCAACAGGCTCACCCCTCAAAAGAGCCTTTCAATTTGGTCAATGATTCAGTTCAGAGAAGTGATAGGGTAACTTAGATCCTGCTGAGTTTGTCATGTGCTAGACTACTTTGAGGATATTGATGGTCCCTGTTCTGCCTCAATCTGTACAGGCATATCTTCTGCTCCCTAAGGCCTATGTTGATGGATCCTCAAGGACTTTCATCTTTGGTGTACTATTTTGAGATGCCTTGTAGCAGATTACATGGCGTCATTCAGCAAAAGACAAAGGTCAAACAACCAGCTTGGGAGTGGGCTAATAACATCATACTGCATGATTGCTAAAAAAGGCTCTAATAATGGAGATAATGTAAGGGACTGCCATAACAGCAATCTGACAATTTAGTGTTGCTATGCAACTTGAGTTGTGAACAGACTTCTGCAATTTCTTCTTATTTGTCCATTGAATTCTCAGTGACAGTGTCTGGCAACCTTCCGCTCCCGTCATTTTACCCAAAGCAGCAAGAATTCACGTGCAGGTTTTGTGCCAAGTTGCCCTCTTCCAGCCACTAGTCTGAACAAACTGAGCTGCAGACATCTACAATGCTTTTTCCAATCTGAATGGAATTCTTGTGCCACACACATCACAAAACCAACTACAAACACTCACATGCATTCCTTCTTTTCCTTGATTCATTGAACATCTTTCCCATTTTCCTCCTTTCCTATCATAAGGTCATCATGCTGTCAAAGAAGAATATTGTGTTTGAAAGCTTTCCTCTTCTCATGTTGCAGCTCCTGTCATGCCAATTCACACTCTTTTCTAACTTCGTACATAAGGTTCCTTCAGACCTTGCTATCTTTCTCCCAGCTGTTTTCTCAGGCTCATACAAACCGGGGATAGATATGTCTATTTGCTCCATCTTGGTTGATTCACCTGTCCTGATACTGTCATGTTCTGTCCTGAAACTTTGACCCGTTTTAAAACCCTCAAGCAATGATGCCTGCAGCCCTTTCTTTGGGAGTCTGACAAAACTCAGTGGTTAGGCAAGCTGACCTGCTCATCTCCCTGGTTGAAACCTGACTACTGCAAGTGACATCTCTTTGTGCCATACTCAAAAATTCTCCCTTGCATTCTAATATCACCTGAATATCAAGGTGATGGCTACTCTGCATCATTATTAATTCATTCCTTGTCGTCCTTTTTTATCAGTTCCCAGACAACCCTTGTAGTCCTCAGTCAATTTGTTGCTTTCCTCTGAATTCCTTTGCTTTCCGTAATCTGTTTTGTGGTGTTACTTGTGTGATGTTTAATAGGCGCAGCTCGGAGCTGGCTGCGTTTCAGTGGTAGGAGGGGGAACACAGTGAACTGTGAACTGAAACTCCATATAATGTTGCTAGCGATGAGAACAAGTAAAGAAGAGCTTGCTATGCACACTATCTCCAGAAAAACATCTTTGCAAATGTATATCCATGCAGGCATTGTGGAGATCGGGATTACGTTATGCAGAGGGGAAGAGAAGCTGACTGACAGTAGAGACTTGCAGTCCATATTGATGTTTCACAATTGTGCATCTGTCTGCAGAACAGCCATGGAGCTCTTGAAGTCATTGCACTAAAAAAGAAATAAGGAAAGATAAATCAATAACTTCACTCGCTCTTTTACCACAGCTCAGAGGTTGGAGGAGTAGAGTGTCATAACAGCTCACACTAGTGAGAAAATTTTAATCGAAACCATCTTCAACCAGAAAATACTATTTTGATAAAATCAACATTTTTGACAAAATCATAAGTAGAAATGAAAAATCCCTACAGAAAAGGAGGTTCAAGTAAGATTTTCAGTACTGGAAAGGTTGCCTTAGGAAAAAAGGATGCCAGATTTTCTTCCAAATTAAAATACTAATTTTGAAAGCAATCTTCTATTGTTCTTACCATATTCTACTGCTTGTATTGTTTTTACATTCTTCAGTTAATAATGACAGGCACGGATATGTTCAATATCCTGCCATTAGCCTGGCATCAGGTTTCTAGGATATTAAAAACAATTAGCCCCTAACTGGTACCCAGCACATTTCTTCTTCAGAATGTAAAAATTTAAACTGTTTCGTTCAGCACAGACTAAGAAAGCTGGTACCACTTCAGACAGAAAACTCATTACTTGGTAGAAAAATCACATTTTGAAAACAAAATATCACCTGTACTAAATTATATAACGTAATATTTAATTATGATATTCATGGTATGCTATGTTACTGGTACGACTGCGTAACATGCCCTCATATGAGACTTGATTTGGCATACCCTAACTCGGCATTACAACTGACATGCAAAACAGTACCAAAATCTAACCATTTTTCAAAATAAAACAACAGTTATTTTTCTGAAAGTACCTAATAGGGGAAAAAAACCCAAACCAGTTCTTATGAATACACTGCAACCAGTATTTTTATCACTAAGAGCAACAAGAAGCTTTGAAATCATAAACTTTGAAATTTCTCTCAAAATGAACATTTAAAGTTTCATCTGACTCTCACTTCAGAGAATGCAATTCATTCTTTGTATTAACTTTAACTCTCCCTGTTTGGAATAGTTTTAAGATTGGAGGCTTTGTTGAAAGAAATTGTCATAAATGCAGCACGTACTTCATCTCAGCTGGTTCTACCAGCATTTGTTGCGAGATAAATCAGCCTGTCAATACTCACTTTCAACTCCATTTTAATACTTTTTATATGCATCCATGGAGATCTCAAAATTATCCCCATCAGGATATATAAATGAGGATAAATTAGATCAACATTGCAACCCAACCATACCCAAGAACTAGGAAGATTTCAATGCTACCACCGCAGCCCTGCTCACAAAATCCCGTTGCAGGGAGGACCTGGAATGTGACACGTACTTCTCCTCCATTCCTCTGCTTATCCCATTCCGCACCTGGGGAGCTTGGACTTGTCTTTCTAGCATGTGAGAGCAGCAAGAAAAGAAAAAGATTTCCCTCCTGAAATCATCAGTTCTCTGCTCTTTCTGCCTTCAGCAAATGCAATGAAACCGCAGCCCAAGGCCTCCACCTAGTGTCTGCTGGCAAGCTCAGCACACCAGTCCGGCTGGTGTGGGATGCCAGTGGGTGCCCAGAAGCTTACAGATAAAGAGCAATGGCTTGGTTTATTTTCGAGATGGGAATATTTTCCTTACAATACAAGAACGAGTTGCGACTCATTATGAACTACACCAGCCTCATCTGCTGTCACCCAGAACTCAAACAGTAGATTCTGTTTTACATGTGGAGAATAAGATTATCTTTGGGGTTGTTTTTTTCACATCATACAGGCTGTGATAAAGTCCAAGGCTTTAGGAGGATGCAACGCAAAAGACAAGAAGAGAATCTTGTTGGCTTAGGTGGGACTGCTTTCCCAGGCTCATGGATATCTTCTTAACCTTTCTCTCTGGTCAGCCCACAAGAAACCTGAAGAATTTTCTAACACTTCAAACCCTACCAATTAAGGGATACTTAAAAACTAGGCCTGGCCTCTAGAACAGATGCGTGATATACAGGCACTTTCTTTTGATTCGTGTGGAAAGAAACACACACTCCTCCGCCTTCATTTCACAGACTCAGTGGGACTTCAGGCAATAAAAGGAATCAAGGACACTATCACCAATTGTTTCTGCCTGTCCTTTTCTCCATCCCAAGAAAAGAGAGTGTGTTTGTTGTTGGCTATTTCTGTCTTCAAGAGCAGCTACAGCAGTATAATCTTGGTAGCTGTCAAAGCATCACTCTTTCTGGTTTTGGTCATCCTCATATACTTATCTGATATGAATTTGTCCTCTACCTTCTCTGGTAACTCCAGGTTTTAAAAATCTCTAGCACAGGTATTTCCAAGACCTTCCACAAAAGGCTGTTCCTTCCCACTTTTAAAATTCCTCTCTTGATCTCTGTGCCTTAGCTACCTGGTAGCAGGATTCCTTGTGCTCCCCTGTACTTTGGTTTATGGAAGCTAGAGGAAATGCTCTCCGTCCAATACCTGTTACTAGTAATTTGGACAAGTGGGTGCATATATGTAGTTCCACATACACACCCATTCACAGGAAAACTCTTAGAGAAGCTCAGTGCTTACAATGCTGTTTAGAATACAAAGTCACACTTCGAAACTGTAGTCACTGAAAAAAACTCTCCAAGTCACAAAACCTAATTCAGCTGCCTCAGCATCCGACTACCCCACTTCTCTTGCCCACGAAAGCCCATTTTCCTTCAGCTTCCCAGCTGCCTAACCTTTTGATATGTACATGAAATTTAGGATAAGTTCTACAGCATTTAAAGCCCATTCTAGCTGAATTGGCTTGCGTTCCACATAAAAGTAAAAGGGAAAGGAGAAGCCAATGATGGAAGAAATGGTTGGAGCAGATGCATACACATCACCCCTTGGGGATGATGAAGGCACTGTGCAATACACACACTGCAGCATCCTGCTAGCATGAGACCACCAGACTCCTCTGTGGGAGCTTCACCACTGTACTGGTAGAAGGTATACAGTAAAGGCAGAGAGTATATTTTATTGACGTCACTAGCCAGCATTACTTAGAACAAGGCTAAACACAATTGCAAAAAAAAACCTGCCTCCAAGCTATTCTATTTATATTCCTACCAGAGCTACCATTGGTACAGTCATCCTGCTGCTGAAATCCCGACCCTGTCATTGCCAGTGTAGCCACAGACCTGAGAAGATCATTTCAGAATTTGCCATGTCTTAATACCAGCAAAAGCAGCATTGGCAGGGGGTGGAGTGTGCTATTTGCACAGGACCTGCGTCAGGATTGGCATTCAGTGAATAGCAAGACATATGAAGGCATTTTATCCCAATATAGAGAATAACGCATCTTCCTCTGCGTTGCTGGTGGTAACTTTGGCAGTCTAAGGAACAATGGTAATTGCTTGTTACTGTGGAAACAAGACCTCCAGAAATAACACTAATGAGACAGCAGGGTCGTGGGAGAAACACAAGCATACTGTCTTCTGCAAACACACTTGATTTGGCTGCACACAAGAGATGGGGCTCTGGGGAGAGGATCAATTTATTTGAACGCAACAGGCACCCAGCACAACATCCACTCACCAGCCATGCCAGTCTGAGCCTGCAAACAATTTAAGTGGCTTGAAAATAAAGTTCAGAAAACTTTGGAAATTATTGCTTTTCACCTTCTCGCCTGTCTTACATTTGGGGGGAGTTGACTGAGAGACGCTCCCTTAGGAGGGAGCCATTTTGTGATTTATGTAGCATACCTGACAAGAAGCTGCCTCCAAAAGTCTCTGGGGTGCAAAACACATTCTTACAAATTTCCCTACCCAGTTCTGCAGATGCAAGCAGTATTGGTAATCTGAGAGATGTGTCTATAACCATCTGAATGGCAAGGTCCTTTTCCTAAAAACAATCTGTTGGTGATCCACCACTTCACTCAAAACAAGATGAAAGGAAGAGAGCATATGGCAGAAGAGGGGAAAGGGGATAGGAGACACCAGAGAGCTTATTGCAGTCTCAGTACACCATGGCTTTTTCCCCTTTCATGCTATCTTGCCCTTGACAAAGAGAAGACAGTGTAAATGAAGCACAATGGTGGATGGCATCCTGTGAATGCAGCTATTTCATTCTCCATGATCTTCTTGTAAAGTCCCCAAAGTGCTGCTTTCTGTCCTCAGGCTCTACTGGCACAGCAGCGTGATGTGTAACTGCATATTCATAGTCATTTCAGTCTCATGTGCTAGGTGGCAAGAAGTGGATCTCGCACTCAATTTGCCCTGTAGAAGACTTCCCTTTAAACTTTTTTACAAACTCTATAAAAGGAATGTTTTACACTTGAGGAGATCAGGCAGGAGCTGGCAGCAGAAAACAGTATGTGCCACCTAATGTTACAACCTCGATGCTGCATTTGGCGTGGCCTTGCAGTAGCCCCACTGCTCACTAAACGCTCCTTGCCAGCTCGGAAGGAGGCAAATTACGTTCATCAACAGCCCTCTTTAATAGCTATTTTATCTATGTCAGGCAGGTCATCAGGCAAAATACAAGCTAAGAACCATTGAAAAAGGAATTGCTGGTGTATGCAAGACACCCCTCAGGGTGTCCTTACCCTATTAGAAAGCCACTCTTGGTGTACTCAAATATAGCACTAACCAACAGTTGATGGGGCCTTAGCGAAAAGTATAAAACAACTGCTTGGTTGTTTTCTAAAAAAAAATAATAATCTACTTATGAGTGAGATTTTAGCACAGGCCAGTTCCTTGGAGTAACTACTGATGCACAAGCTCTTTCCCCAGGATGAATCCAAGGTGGTTTTGCTCTTCTCAGTTGAGGGTGAAGCACTTCAGATTAGCAGACACTTACCAAGAAGGAAGGATAAGCAGAGAAGCCAAAGCTGGTCAAAGCCAGATACCACTTGAAATCACACCCCGTCTTAATACAACGGAACGTTTCTCATAGCCCCCACCCTACAAGGAACAGGAAAGAAGGGATGAATGTGAGTTAGAGGGAGAAGAAAGAAGTGGATGGACTCATATGACAGAGGTTTATTTACTGATAGCTCCTGTGGTGGGCCATGTGCTTCTCAAAAAGCAAACAAACAGGTAGAGTCACCACTTCCTTATTACTGCACTCCCTCAATTTTTTTTTATTTGCTATTTATTTATCAGCTACACCAAGAAGCTTCAGATAAAATCAAGGCACTACTGCACAGATTAAGAGTGTCCCTGACACTAGTGCTTGCCACACTGTGTACGCCCACCAAAAGCAAAAGTGTGAGAAGAAAGACTGTGTGTTGTCTACAGACTAGGACCTCAGGCAGAAAGACGTGCCATGACTCAACCGTGGTTATCTCAGGAGTTAGTGACAGAGAAACTAATAGCAACTTCAGTTTACAAAGCCTGTGTCCGGAGATTTAATCAAAAACTCCTCCTTTTTCCCTGCAACCTAAAAGCCAGAAAGAGAACATGGACAAGCAGTGGGAAGTAGTTCGACACATAAAACAGGAAATAAAAATCAGAAGTTAAATGATCAAGATGGTGACACGTCCTTCAAACAATATTGCATTGACACAGCATTGTGGGAGGGGGTTCTCCAAGGCTTTAATAATTATATTTTCAGAAGTTTTAATGCAGATCTGCGTCACGTTTTTTCCCTTAAAAAAAACCAAAACATAACAAAAACACCACCCCAACCTGTTTAAGGCCCCAAATCACTCTCAGACACGTGTATCAAACAAACCAAAATAGAACTGTGAGAGTATTGAAGCCAGTAAATGAAAAGCATACCCTCCAATGCTGAGCTGCCTGGACCCCAGCTCAGGATTTCTGTGTTTTCCCAGCAACAGTGGATGACACTGCAAGCACTGGAGCAGAATGAAGTCCAGCAGTGTCGGGAAAGCCAAACTGGCTTGGAGCTGCAGCCAGGGAAGGCTGGAATCAGTTGAATAAGGGAGGAAATAGCCCCAGACACTTCTCCTTTCAAAGAAATAAACCATGAGTTTATATCCATGTGGCCTCCCTCTGATCTAGTTATGTGAGCAGCTGTCCAGTGTGTAAGAACCTCACAGATGTTAAAGAAAGAGAGGAGAAATGAAACCAAATTTGGGTAACAATTTCTGAGGTTGCGGCCACATATTTGCCTAGAGCACCCCGCCCTTCCAAATCCATAAGGTTTCCATGGTGACAAATTTCAGCTGTAGGTAAGAAGAGAATGTTTCTGTACGAAAGCCATTTTGTAGAAACATAAAAACCAAAGATTAAGCCCCACTGCACCATTCATAATCTTTTTTTTTGCCATATATTCACAACTAGATGAGCTTTCTCATCTCAGGAATGGTTAATCACAATGCAAATAAGCTGCTTTTGTTTTAATTCATGTGTTCTGCTAATGGAGTTCATCTCTGTATAGTAAAATAAAGCTCTCAAAATTTACCAAAAAATGGGGGCATTCATTTGCTTCCAAACTGCATCTATGGGACTTATTAATACTTTTGATTCTCAGAAGATAGATCTATTTTGTTGCCTGACCGTGAATTACAAGAAAATGACCTTAAATTAAGTTTGGATCCAATTCATAGCACCTCAAGCACAGAGAGTCCCTGGTACAGCCCACATCACAAAAGGCACGGTGGGGAGTTGAGCGCAGCCCACATTCAAGACTTCCTCTCAGTAACTCAGGGGAAGGTTACAGCCCAACGCTCCTGCATTTACCAGGCCTAAATCATATATCAGCTTGTGAAAGGCACCACAATAAACTCCCTCTGCTCCCATCCAGGGATCCCCAGGTAACTGATGTGTATTGAGCTGCCATTTCGTCAGTTGTCTCAGGCTGAGCAGCTCTGCTCCTGCTGGTTTAATTTCCCTCAGACTTGGCACAGTAGCTTGCATAGGCAGTTGCGCAGCCTTGGACTGCACCATATCATCACCTGGGATCTGAGGGTAGAATGTCAGCTGCTAGAAGCTCCTGTAAGTTTACTGACCTTAAACACCACTGAGGATCTAGCTTTGTGGCATTCAACGACGCCTTTCTTTGCAAACTCTTCCTCGCCTGCTGAGTCTCACATAAACACCAACACATCCGCAGCTGTAAAGCCACCAGCACAGCTAACTCACACTCTGGGTTTAGTAGGGTCAAATGAGCAGCAAGATGGTCCTCACACTGTGGAATAAAGCCATGCTTTAAGCAACATTGCCCTTTTATGGGAATTGAAAACAAACAAACAAACAAAAGGTGTGGGGTTGTCACTCCCCACTACTGAGCACAGGTCCACAATTCAACTGACAGTGCATTCCCATCTCTTTTGCCTACAGCACAGGAATGAAGGCTTGATATTCCCTTTACCCCATGAGACCATGCAGCCGTATACTACTTGACCATCCCCTGTCAGCACACACAGCTACATCACAAGCATTGCAGAGCACTGCAGGTATTCTCCTTTTGCCTCAAATCATTTCAAAAGACCTACAATCTGAAAACTCAACACTCTGCTTTATTTAGTCTTCAAATTGCCTTTCAGTAGTCACTGAAATGTAGTGATTACAATCCATTTATTTCGTAAGGATTTACAGTGAACTATGCCACAGTGAATTGTGCCAGGTTAATTGTGCAGTGAGCTCCAAAAATACACAACCAAAGTTCAGCCCTTGCCCAGCTAAGAGCAGTGCTCTCTGGGTAATTTATTACGTCCTCTAGCCATAGGAGCAGAAGAAGGGGCAATCACTAGCCAGTAAAGCCAGCAGCAGTTTTGAGTCTTCATCACATAGTAGTAAATGTGCCCTTGTGGTTTGTGATGCAGCCAAGATTCTCGCTACTTGTCTTTCTTCCTCAGATTGTCATACGGCTATGAGTAACATTTGTACTAGAGGGTCCAAGTTAAGCAAAGGTTTGGTCAGAGTTCAGACAGGAGCAGGACTGTATAAGCAGTCATTTCATCCACTTTGGTAGGACTAGGTGTTAAAAACCTGACACCAGATATCTTCACTCCCTGTATCCTCAGCCAGGACCAGCACCAGTTCTGCTCAGCTCAGCCACAAGCCCTCCCACTGCCTGACCAGGCTCAAGCCCAGAAGTCTCTGCCCTGAATAAATCTCTGCCCCACTTTCAGAACCGATGGGTATTATCCTGGGAGCCCAAGACAGCAATTCTCAATGGGAAAACTATGTGGGAGGAGGGATATTCTCTTGGGAATCCGACTTTCCCTGCTGCTGACAGTTGTCTTCCTTCTGCATGAAATAAAAAGCCAAGGTTCTTCCTGCTAATACTCATTAAATAACTTTTATCTTTTTTTTTTCCAAGTACCATTTTAGTATTTTGATCAAATTCCAGCTTGGTTTAATTACATACTTTCTATCTGAATTCCTGCCCAAGCTTCATTTAGAGAAATTATTCATTTCCCATCTTCAACATTATTATTGTACTTATTTGCACGATGTGCTTAGCATTCATTGTACGCATCTTCAGTGCTCTGATGGGCTCATCAGAGTGGTGCTGGAGGGATGGAACAGAAGAGCACTCCTCACCGGCCACCCTGAAAAATCAGCCCTTCCCCTCAACACATATGGGCAATTTTGCACTGCTGCAGATTACAGAAAGCTCACAATCACATCTGAGGCATCAGGAAAATATAATCAGTATCTCCTGAGGACACGCCTGAACACTGAACAGTAATGTTATTTGGAAAGAAAATTTTGAGCTGACTGCAAATAACAAGTCAAAGGAAAAAAAGTTCATTTCAGACTATTACGTTTTCCAGGACACACCTTCCCAACAGCAAAGACGACAAGGAAAAGTTGGGTGGGACTGGCAGAAACACATGCCCTGGGAACACTTGTCATATTTCCTTGTAAGAATAAAAGATTTGAGCAGTTTTATCTCACGTGACAATCTTGTGTGAACCTCATGCAGCAATGTGGTTTTCTGTCACATGGTAATGGATAAGTACCGTGAATTTCAGTTTCTGAAACTTCATGTTGAAAGTGATGTTTTCCTTGCCCAGTGATTTGTTTTCACCGGCTTTTTGACTTCACATTTCTTTTCGATATCTCTCCTGTAGCCCCCTGACTTTAACCATACAGGATCAAACAAAAGCACTTTTTCCTTCTTCCCATCTCAGCCAGGGACTTAGTTTGAAAACCCCTGGAGACTGTCAGAGAGACCAACAGGACAGCCATTTTGCTCACTCACTGACAGAAGGGCAGAGGCAGGACAGTCAGAATGGAGGGGTGGTGCATAACCCCTCACATCCACACACATAGCTGTGACCATTCCCAGCACAGGAGGTTAGGCAAGTATTATGTAAAATCATAATGAATATAAAATGGTTGATCTAACACCAACCGCATTATATACTTTTGTTGGTTAACAATATTCCCGGGATGAGAGAGAGCCTTGCACAAATGTCAGAAATGGAGCAAACACCAGCCAGCCTATCTTAACACATCAGCTGCACTCCAGCTCTTGGGATTTGTTTGCTTTTTGATGAGGATTAGGATCTGATTCCAAATGCAGAGTATCAAAATCAAAGGAGCAGCAGCGTCCAGGCAGGGAGCCCTGTATGAGACTGCTCCATCTGTAGCTAACTGTGGATAGACACAGAGCAGCGATGCTCAGCGATGACGTATCACTATCCAGTTGGAAATCAGCCTCCTTCCCAATGCTGAAATAAAATTCAGGAGTTTCAGTGGCTCAGCCTCGGTTTGAAGGGCAAACGAACTTCACTGAGGTAACACCTGATCCTCTGCTTCTCACACACACTCCTTCCTGTCCTACAGGTTACTGCAATCTCTCTTGAGAAAGCAGAAAGCCCCTTAGAGACAGGAACTTTCAGTGTCTGTAATATCAAACCACATTACCAGCACCTTTCCAGCCTTGCCTTGGGTTAGACACATGTTTATTCTACAGAGAACTGGAAGTGATTTAAGACATTAGCCTTCCTCAGATGTGTGTCACCCCCAGTCTCCTTGCTCCAATCAGTAGAATCTTCACTCCCACTGTTGGGACAGAAAGCGCAAGGGCTCCCCATCCACTGTCCTTCAGAGACCATTATCTTAGCTTAAACTGATGCGGAAAGTGATCTGACATTGTCATATAGCACTCTTCCCATCACACCAGCTCAGAATAGAAGTATCCCACATCAGGGGAAGCTGAACAGTTTGGGATAAGAACACCTTAAACAACCTTATCTAGACCCAGAGAAGAAAGCCTGTCCACGTCCTTAAATATCTTGCACATCTTCTAAACTCACTCAAGATTTTTCTTCTACTCAACAAATGTGAACATGTATATGCCACATCCTAAGATTCAAATCTTCATGGCACAAGGATGTGAATTTCCCCAGTTACAGAATCCTGACTAGTCACACCCAGCACAACTCCCGTGATATTTGATGGCTTTGTGAGCATTGCAGAGGCCATAATCATGTAACTACCCTAGAGTCTAAGATTTAATATATTTTTTAGCATATTTCTAGCTTTCATGACAATGTGGCAAACTTGCAAGCAGACAATGAAATGTTCCAGCATCAGTCAGCAAATAAAAAGAATCCAAAATGTTTGTTGCCGGTGATGGTTTAATCTCGTCATTTTAAGTGCAATCTCATTTTGGAGGGGAGGCTTGGCACATGAGTTTTTTGTATTTGCGTTGACAGCAATGTTTCCAATAAGCAATCTTCTGCCGTACTAAATATGCACATGTTCAGGGACCAGCTTGTTATGGGTATGTTTATGCAACATATTTCCGCTAGTCACAAGCTCATGCTGGCCCATAACATACCCTGTAGGTATATCCTGAGGAAAGAAATCTTTGCTTTACTCTCTTTGCTTGCTATCCCAGCTCTCAGCACATTTTGAGAACTGACTTGTCTGTGGTTTGCTCTGGGTATGCTCAATATTAAAGAGCATCTCTTCTCTCAAGTCATTTGCTCCTAGGACCATCCACTTTCCTGCCTCGTATGACTTCAGGGTAGAAGGAAGCTGAGTCAACAACATTTTAAAACAAAAATTACACTTTGTTTTTTTCCAGTAGATTCTTTCCTCTGTCAACAGGATGTTAAGACTGAAGAATCTACCTCTTTTCTTAACTCTCAGTGTAGTTACCTTTAGTTTGCCAGTCATGATACTGCCCATATAGAATCATAGTATCATTAAGGTTGGAAAGGACCTCCAAGGTCATGAAGTCCAACCTTCTACACAATACCTCCATGACCACTCTATGCATACAGCATCCTGCTTAACTTGCTAGTTCCCTAAACAATATTCTATCTAGTTTGGAGCTCCCTATGGGTCTGGCTGTATTGGGCATCCTATGTACAAGCAGTGAACGCTCCCTGTACTGATGCCGGTTCCTTCTCCTTTGCGTAGTCTCATTTTTGCCATCATGGAGGTTTCTCATGTGGAAATTAAGCAAATTTTGCATAATCTGTCATAACACAGCTATGTCAGCAGGACTTCACAGCTCAGACATAGCATTGCTCAGTGCTCTTGTGCAGAAATTCCAACTTGGCCTGGGGATGTTTAGATTATGTACAGGGTATTTTTTTTTTTAATTTTACATATTTGCTTTATTTAATTCAAGGCCTTATTCAATCCTATTAATATTGGCTTCATCAAGCATTTCCCACTTGTTCGATTTGTTGTGGTTTTTTCAAGCCCAAAGCCTACATTTCTGTCCTGTGCAAAAAGCAGTTGTGCTCTGCTACAGCAGTGGTAACATGTTGGTCAAAACCAAGGAGACTCCAAGTGGGGATGCAAAAAGGAGTACTAATAAGTACCATGGTCACTATTAAAATTTCCATTAAAACAAAAAAACTATATGACTGAAGTAAAGACCTCACAAAGGAGACCTAGATTCACTCCAGACAGAAAAAGAAAAAAAGGAAGAAGATGTATTAAAGACTGTGCAGAAACTTAGGGTTTGAAAAGCAGCCAGCCACTACCCCAACCATAACCCCAGAAACAGAAACTGAAATTCAGTTTCTGGAGGAAACTCATCATTTCTGGAGTCGAGGCCCAGACCAAAAGTTAGCAAAAGATATGCTCTGAATGCTGGAGAGGGAAGTCACACTGTGTTCTTCAGATGGGACTGGGTATGTTCCAAAGTGGGAAAAGGATGAGGCACTCAGGGAAAAAAAAAGACTAGAAGGAGAAATAGATTTTTAAAAAGTAAAAATGGGATTTGTGTGATATATGTGATTGCTAAAAATAATAGTGCAGAGGAGACAGGATACCTGCGGAGGGGAAGGAAGCCCAGGGACTAGAACGGTGGTTGAATCAAATCCTGCAGAGGGAGGGGCAGGGTTTGGTGGTCAGTAAAGGAGATGAACTAACCCTTACAGAAAAGGGAAGACAGTTACAAGACATGGAGATGAAATACAGCCGGGTTTTACAAAGAGAACAGCTAACGAGTAAGAGAAGCCAGATAAAATGCTGCCGCGGAGAGATCGCTATCAGTTCATATAGCTTGCTGCAAACACTTGCATGCCTTCCCTCAGTATAAAAACAGCAGACAGACTGAAAGTCAATAATGCAATGAGGTAAGAAAGGAAAAATTAGTTTAATTGGTAAATTCTGCAGAGATACCCTGCAAAGATTAGCCGAAGAGCAGAGATGGGAATTTCAATGAAGAGACAAAAGGAAATGAGGCAGAGCACCTGGGAGCTGCTGGTTGAAAGCAGCAGCAGGCATAAAAAGAATAAAAAGTTACCAGGATTCCCTCTAGAGCTCCCTAGAAAGCTCATTCATTTTATTACACCACAGGATCTCATGAAACCAAAGCAGCCTTAACTCTACTTGCTGTTCACACACACCTTTTTTTACTCTCCTTGCTCTTCTCAAACAAAGCAAGCAAAGAAAAAACTGTTTACTTTCTAAAGAGCTCTTAATCAACACCATCATTACCTTGTTCCTAAAGTGTGGTGATACAGAAGCCACAAGGCCACTGGGACCTGCTGAGACCTGCTGAGTAAGAAGCACTAACACACACAAGGGCAGCAGCATACAGTCAGGTATCTGTGTAGGATCACAGGAAGACACAGGATGCTATTCTGCAGCAATTCTCAGGACAACAGGACACCCAGGGCTACAACATGCGCATTCAGAGAATCAGGGTGGGAGACATCTGTTGACCACTACTTCAGCCTCTACCAATGCAAATGTTAGGGCAATACTTCTGAGGCCGCGGCTAATACCCATCCCAGTCTATGAAAACTCCACCTCTGGTCCAAATACAAGTGGCCCACTTCTCATTTCCTCAGAAAACTTTAGCTTCTCAAAAGCTTTGTTTTTCAGGTATCTTTATAAACACACCTCGTATTTCCTCCACTGCTGCTCCTCCCCTACAAAAATAATTGTATGTAGTAATAACAGGATTTCATTTGCGGAAGAGCAGAAAAGCAATTTCAAACAAAACACATCTTTAAAACACTTCTCAGATCCTACTGCCAAGTCTCCGGCAACCAGCACAGTTGTCTAGGGTTCTGATATTAGGCCATAAATTACCTAGCCAAGAGCATTACCAGCAGAAAGTGTCAAATAAAAATAGTAATAAAAAAACAAATGTGAAAATAAAACCAGTTGTCTTCCCCCACCACTAAAATGCCAGAGCAGCAACATTACAGAATGACATTACAGTGGGGTTTTCTAACGGAACAGATGTGAAATTGTGCTACAGATTCAAATATTTCTGAATCATCAGTTCTGTTCCTGTTCAAATCAGTATTCTACAACATATAACTTCTGAGTAGTACTGGAAATCTTAGAACAGTTCTCATGAAAACAGCATCCTCATTGGAAATATATGACCTCATATTGTAAGGATGAGAGGAAAACCAGCACAAGTCCAAATGAAAGCTTGCATTTTCTTATCATTAATTTTGATACTTTAAAGAGATTTTTAAAGGCATTTCTGGAAACAGCTAGACTAGCATAATTGTCTTTACACACCAAATACAGTTGCCAAGACAGGGACTATAATCACACCAGCTTGTTTAAATCTGTTCAGGAGGGAGTATATTTAGAAACAAGGACAAAGTTAATTTTTGTCTGGTTGCAAAGATTACATCTCTTGAGAAATGTTATCTTCCATTCAAATTAATATGTAACCATGTTAATTTTCAAGATAGATCAAAACATAACCAAAACTGTTACTTTTTTTTTTAAATCAGAAATACTTTCAGTAGGGTTCTACAGAAATATTCTGTTTCAGTCATTTCAAAATGATACCTACATATTTCAGTGAGTTTTGTGTACATTAGCGTGAAGACAATTGCCATTTAAACCCATTATCTTAAACTTACACATTTGAAAACACTGATAAATGGGAGAGGGAAAAAAAAATAGACTGATCTTTTTGTAAAGCTTCAGAAAAATATAAGCCTATTGAAATGCACTCTTTTCCATTAATTCATTCTGGTATAAAAAACTGGTATCTTCCAGTAACAAAGTTTCTGGTAAAAGGCAAAAAAAAACCAAAACGCCAAGACTAAAATCTCCACACTTATACTTTGGAATAAACATTCTGGATTGCCCACTGGATTGCCCCCCTGTTTTATAGAAACCCCAAAGCAACCATTGCTTAGCAAGAGAAAGTGGGTTTTCAACTTCCTTGAACTTAGAAAGATTTTATAGTCTTTCCTCCCATCGCAGCTTCCAGTCATAAAAGAGACCTTTTAACAGTGGACAAACCACATAGTATTACTGGACAGATCTGTTGTTTTCATTCCTTTTATCTCTCTGTTTCTCACTGTTAATTTTTAATTTGAATGACAGCAATTCAGAATAACCTCAAAGTTTGTGTGACCCAGTCAAGGAAGTTATTAAAAATATAAAAGCCTGAGAGTAGACCTGCTTGAGATAAATGCAGCTATGAGTTTAAGGAGTTTATTTACATAAAAGCTGAGAGGCTTTATAAAATAATTTTTTTAAAGTAATTTGTTAACTTCGATACTGGGAGCGGTCTTGGTTTTGCTTTTAAGAATCCGAACGTGTATCTCTCACGAATTTTTGAGGGTGACAATACCAAACAAGATCAAGAGATGGCAGCATTGGTAAAGCATCTCACCGCTCAGCCCCGCTCCCTTTTCTCTACCGAACCAGACTCATTCAATACATTGTTTCATTGAAGCTAAAACCACAAACTCTAAAAATGTTCTAATTAAACATACCCTGAATTGCTGTCGGTTTGCAGATCTTGTTCATGCGTAGTGCAAATGTAGACTGGCAAAAAAAAGAAGTATTAGAAAAGAGGGACTAACTACTCTTCTTACTAGAGCAGCAGCTAGCTCTCGAAGACTGGAACGGCCAGGCACGCTACTGTTACATGTATAATTAAAATTAGTAATTGTTTGCCTTACAGTAGGCCCCCCAATATTCCAATCAGAACTGTATCTAATTGTAGAGTTGCTGCAAAAAGCATATGTTAAAAGGCAGTCCCTGTCAAAGAAATTTACAATGTAGATTAAGACACACAGAATGAAAACCCATTAAATCACTGAAAATGAGAGCACAAGGAGTGCAAAGATAATATAGAAAAATAATTCTACATATGAGTAGTTCACCCTCATACATACGACTTGCAGCAACATGAAGATATACAGAAATAAAAATAAAAATAGTAAGTATTCAATAAAATATTATGTCTTCAGTGTGTCCAGTATTTTTTAAGATCTAGCCATATGCGTCCTATTTAAATCCTGGAAAATGGTTGCACAGTGCAAGCCAGTATTTTTTATTTCAGTAAGACTTCAGCCCACCTTTAGAAGTAAACAACCACTTGGGCCGTGCCTTAGAAGATGATTTGAGGTTCAATCTGAAGGATAAAAAATGACAATCAAGCACTTAAAACACAGCAGAGTTAAACCAGAAGAAAATCAAGCACATTTTCACAACTTTCACCCCGCAACAGAAACACACACGTTTCTCATGTGGCTGAGGTCACCATGAGATCCACTGTCAAAGACTATCATGAAGACCATTCTGTGGTATGCACTGTACTCATGAGCAGTGTTAGAAATTTAGTTAAAGAAACAGTTTTAGGAGACTTACAGTCACCCAGCTAACACTGTGGCCACACAAGCTCAGTATATTGTCTTTGCCTCCAACACTTAAGTGTAACACAGACACCCAGTCAGAGAGGCTAGGAAGACCCTTGGAACATGTTGTTTGTGCCCATGATCCATGTACAGGCACTAGGAAGAGGAACCAGTGGTCCCACTGCAGGAGAAGCCCAGACATATACCCACATGGGGTCAGAGGGAGAGATCAAGGGACCAGAAGTCTAGGCTGCGGGGAAGAAGGGGGGAGGGAAGTGCTTTTCCTCTGCACCTCTCAGGTTGAGACTTCGTAAGACACCTCAGCCAGTCTAAAAGCTTGCCGCCTCCAAAGGGGAGCTCCACTCCCCACCCACTCCTGCACCTACCTATACTGTCCATGCCCTACAGCACCCATCTGGTCCTTTGGTCAATCAGTGCAACTTGCTCAGGAGCAGAAAGCAAAACAAACAGTACAGTGACAACGGTTTTCTGCTATTTCAGTGAGCATCCAGCTCATTAAAAGTCACTCAAGAACCAAGGGGATGGAAGCACACATGGGAGCAGGGAAAGGTGCAAGCAGGACTGCCCCTCTCAATAGCCACAAGGTATTTGATCAGCTCCAACTATCACGTGAAACATCACCCTTAACAAGTATATGACGACTTTAAGCAAGATGCTTTCGAGTAACATCAGTCTCAACTCTGTGCTAGTGATGATGTACATTTTAGCAGACCTATCAACCCACTTAGAATCACAATGTCGTAATAGTCTTAAGATCTCATGGTACACAAATTTTCATTCCCAATATTTCTGTCCTTATCTGCATGTTCAGAAATGGTACAGACTGCTTTTCTTTTGTGTGAAGAAAATTATAATAAACTCATGCTACAGTGTTTTAACAGAATAATTGGTTTGTTTTTATCAACACTATCTACAACAAATGAAGATTACACTGTGTATTCCACATGCCATTACATACCTTCCTTTTGAAGCAAGATTCATACATTCATCTTCTGAGAGAAATCTGAGATTCATCAAGAGTAAAGAGTAAGCAGCCTTTGTGAGGTAACTCCATGTAGGCTAAGTAAATCAAAAGAACAAAATAAATATAGTAAGTCAATGCTTTTCAAGCCTGTATTTCCCCCAACTTCAGCAAAAAGAAAGCTAACAGCTAAAGGTTTACATCACTTTCCACAGAAGAAACATATTCAGGCCATCAGCAGGTAAACTGAACAGGACATTTTACAGCTATGCTGTTTTGCATGTGCCTCAATTTTATGAAGTTTCCTAACCTTCCATTAGAAAATTACATTTATTGTTTTTCAAAATTACTTGCTCAAGAAATCCCAAGGGTGATTGCTTAAATGGTAGCACTAGGAAATGTCTTTCTGAATTTTGTTTAGATTTTGGTTTTCTATCATCTGTGAAATACTAACCCTGCACTTACCCGATTGCTATAATTGGAATTAGAAACTAATTACAGAGCAAGTTTTTAAAATATCACGTACAGTTATCTCTGGTAAAAAGATTGCTAGGCTCATGCAAAGTTTCCTGAAATTTTGAAATCCTAGACTAGAGCTTTTAGATTAGCTGCTTGCTTCACATAAGACACAAAGTTTATTAATAACAAAACAACCAGTGCTGGGTTCATTTCAGACTACGATGACAATGTTCTAATTCCAAGGCACTCTGCAAGTTTTATAATGGCATTCTCAACCCTTGAGAGTATTTCTAGCTGTAATTATAAATAAATATCCCAAGAATGCATCCTATAAAGGTCTGACTTTTTTTGATTAATGGCATCGAAGCTGTTTTAACACACAAATTTGATAACCCCTAACCCACGCCACACTGGATTGACTCCAGAACAACAAAGGGACTGCTGACTGCCCCTTCTTCTGTATTTCTGTTCTCCTGGAAGTACATGAGCCTACTAAATGATGAAAAGGCTTTTGATAGTGTGGAGTGGCCATACAGCCAAAATACTGAAGAGAGTTTTCTTTAATCACAGAATGTCTTTGGTTGGAGAAGACCTTCAAGATCATCAAGTCCAACCTTCAACCGCACTCTGCAAGCTCACCACTAAACCATGTCGCTCAGTACCAGGTCCAAACACTGTTTCAACACCTCCAGGGATGGAGACTCCACCACTGCCCCAGGCAGACTATTCCAATGTTTGATAACCATTTCAGTGAAAAAATGTTTCCTACTGTCCAGCCTAAACCTCCCCTGGTGCAGCTTGCATACATTACATCTGGTTCTGTCACACGCCACCAGGGAGAAGAGGTTGTCTCCCTCCTCACTCCAACCACCTTTCAGATAGTTGGAGAGAGCACTAAGGTCTCCCCTCAGCCTCCTCTACTCCAGACTGAACAACCCCAGCTCCCTCAGGCACTCCTCATAGGACTTGTGCTCTAGGCCTTTCAAGAGCCTTGTGGCCTTCTCTGGACATGCTCCAGCACTTCTATGTCCTTCTTACAGTGAGGGGCCCAGAACTGAACACAATATTCAAGGTGCAGCCTCACCAGTGCTGAGTACAGGGGGACAATCACCTCCCTCTTCCTGCTGGCCACAGTGTTTCTAATACAAGCCAGGATGCCATTGGCCTTCTTGGCCACCTGCACAAAAGAGTCTATTTTAATTGTCTGAACTCCACTGAAGAAATGTCCAAATGTTTGTGAACCTTGGTCAGATGATTGAAAAAATATTATTTTTTTTTTGTTAAAGAGAGAGAGAACAAGTTTCTCTACTGTTTGTTGTTCTATTTTTTTTTTAAACAGTCTGAATAATCAGCAGTTGCTCTACAAATACCTGGGTTTATTCACATAGTAATAAAGAGCATTAACCTTTACACAAATATTCTCTTGCATATAAACAGTGGAGAAGTTCTCTACCCTAATGCTGGTGAAAACACGTATCTGCTCCTCCTCCAACATAAAAATATGACTTGTGCAGCGTGTCACTGCTGAATAATAATTAAAAAAAAGTTTTTCCACTTTTCTCTTCAATAAGACTCTACATTGGTTTTGTAAGACTTAAAATTGAAATGAATACTGGTGTTCCTCAAAAAGAAGTGAAAGAAAACTAACACTGCACACAATAATAGGTAGTCTTTCAATAACTTAAAATAAATAAAAAGCTTAATTTAAAAAACAAAAATGTATATTTATTAGAATTGTATTTTTTTGTATAAGAAAATTTTGTCTTCCTTCTACTCTTGGAGAAAGAATGAAATAATAATTTTTTTTTTTACTAAAAAGGTAAATATAATGCCTCCTAATGTTAGTGCTCCACTAATATTTTAATAATATTTGAAAATAATGAGGTAATCGCACTGGAACAGGTTCACTATTTAAACAGTAGAAAATGCTAGACCTTTGTTTACACGCACATGTAACCCTATCCTTCGAAAAGTAGCATTATTATTGCTAGTCAAACTTTAAATATTTTTTAGTCACATGCATGTTCTTTAAATTATAATTGGTTGTTTATAATATATTTTAAAATCACTAAATATTAGTTAATGAAGTATTTTTTAACTTTAATTAACACAGCAACTTTTTCTTCCTTGACTTTATTACTTTACAAAGATAATGTGTCTCTGTGAACACATTTTTCAGTTACCAACATATAAGAATCTGCTTGACAGTAATTGAGACATACTTATTTGGTGAGCTTTTTTTTCTTAGTGGTGTCCTTTGTCTCACAGAAAAGCCGTTAAAGATATTCTGAAAACTGGATGTTGAACATAGATTAAATTAATATGAAATACAACGCAAAATATCATCTATCAGAAAAATTAGTCACAGAAAAAATGTTTCTAGAGACATCCATTGAAATCTTTAATTCAAGAGTGAGTATTGTTTTGAAACTTTAAGCCAAAACTACTGAGCTTGATTTAAAAAAAGTAGTGAAGGCAGTTCTGCAGTCTCCTGAAGCAGGAGTTTGGAGATATATTGCTTTCACATCTGGCCTTTCACGTTATGATTAAGCGTAACTCCCAAAATTACATATTTTATTCCCTTAGTCATTTCACCAGCACTATTTGGAGGGTAATACGCTGTTCTTCTCACTTGTTGCTCCACTGCTATGCTTTAGCAGCACAGTCTTGTAAATAGAGGAATATACAACATTATTAGGCAATTTCCTTCAAAAGCTTATGCCTGCCTCAGAACACCCTGGTCTCACTATACAGACAGGAGAAAATACACTCCAAATTACCAAAATCCTGCACAGTATATTTTCTTCATTTGTAATACAGAAAAGGAGGGCATTAAATTCAAAGCTACCATAAATGCAGATGTAGGTGGTCAAAATTCTTACAAGCCCACAGGCCCTCACCTTTTCACACAAGTGGACAATATTTCAGCCTTCAAAGTCCTCTACCATCTATTTCTGCAATTAGTCAAATAAGCAGCATTTAACCTCAGGTATTTTCAAAAGGGCATAATTCATCTCAGGTGACCTGGGCCCACCAAAACTCCACTATCAGGAGAGGATACTGCCTGAAAAACACACCTGCTGTAATGCTTCCAAAAAGCACAGTGAGGGCATAGGAGACACTTGTGCACTCAGCAATTTGCGCTATAAATAACAGTCAGCTATCCCCCATGCATATTTACCTTCTTTGACTTGTTATGTTACAAGTTGGTTTACAGCTGTTGGCCTTAAGAAGAGAAATCTACATGGTTAAATGAAGTTTCTTGACACTACAAGGACATAATCACTACTCCAGTATGTTGGTATGTTACATCTCACTGTTGGGTTTGGATTTTTTTCCTCATTCCTACTTGTCTACTGTCTATTAGTTCTTAGTTCAATCAATGGTTGTTAGTTCAGTCCTGGCCACAGATCTCTCAAGAACAATTCACTTCTTTCTCCATCTAAATCTTTTCATTTTCGTAACATCAAAACCAGGATACCAAATTCTTGTATCAGTTCCCTCCAAGAGAGACAATATGGTCTTCAAAATTCTAGGAAGCTTTCAAACTCCCACTCTTTTCAGTAAAGTATTTCATTTTTCAGCTTTAGGGAGAGAACCCACCCTCACATCAAACCTTAACTTCATATACGAAAATACGTGCTTCCTCCAGGGTGCTCTAGGCAGAACTCTGCCTGTTCTCCTGTCTTGAAGATTAGGGAGTTTTCTGGTTTGTTTTTTTTAATTCTCACCTGTTTCTTTGCCTTTTTCCATCTTCCCATCCTTCTACTAATTTTCGGCTTAACTTACAGCCCAAATCTCCTGCTATACATGCATCTTCAAACTTTTGCTTCTTCCACAAGGCTCCCTTTGCTCTCACTCTGCCCCCTACTCCACTGCTATACTTCTCTCACCTGCACTTACATTACCTTACATCCACCAATGTGCTTCCCTTCATACCATGTCCCACAGAGACAGCTTTTCCCACTCCTGTGACTCCCACTGACATCTCAGGGAAACCCCTAACTGTAGTTCAACTCTAGGTATACAATATTTGGGTGCAGATGTCCCACCATCCCCACTTCCCTTGGTGAGACATTGGCAGGAACTGATGCCCTGGGAGGCTGCAGTGAAAACATAGGCCAAGAAAACCATAGACAGAAGGCCAGTAAAACTCTAATGCTTCAGGGAATGCTTTAAAACATAGATCAACCAGAGGGCAGCCCACATTACCATCCACCCCCTACCAGGAAAGGACCCTGGGAAGGCTGGAAATTATTCAATTTAACCCCTCCTCCCTCCCCCAGCCAAAGCTTTGCCTGCAGAGCTCAGCTGCTACAGGTTCCAAGTGAAGGCACTGCCTCCAGGCTCCTTCCACTGCCTGCCATCTGGGTAAAGCAATCTCCCTGGCCTACAGACTCCAGTGAGGCAGATGAGGAGAGAGCTTAGTACAAGACCTGCTGAACCCAGAAAGAGCCTAGAGGCAGGAGAGGACAAACAATGGCTGCACTTAACAATTACCTACGGGCTTGTCAAGGTTTAGAGCTGGGCTGGCCATTAGACAAATGACAGGTGCTCTCTATTAACCCCTCTCCTTTCCCAAAATGGAAGAGAAAGCGAGTGAGAGAGACTTATAGATTGGAAAACTAAAACAGCATTAATGAAAATAGTAATAATAAAATTAAATCTATACAAAACCAATATTGAACCAAAGCCCCCTGATGGCAATTACGTCACCATCATCACTGATGTAGTAGGAAGGTACTGGGAAAGTCATAGACTGTACTCAGCAGCAGACAGGAACTGGATTCAGGAGCTGAATTCACGAACTGGATTCAGGAGNGCTCTCTATTAACCCCTCTCCTTTCCCAAAATGGAAGAGAAAGCGAGTGAGAGAGACTTATAGATTGGAAAACTAAAACAGCATTAATGAAAATAGTAATAATAAAATTAAATCTATACAAAACCAATATTGAACCAAAGCCCCCTGATGGCAATTACGTCACCATCATCACTGATGTAGTAGGAAGGTACTGGGAAAGTCATAGACTGTACTCAGCAGCAGACAGGAACTGGATTCAGGAGCTGAATTCACGAACTGGATTCAGGAGCACATGGATCGGGATTGAAGGCAGAACAGACAGAGCCTCGGATGCCAGCCATTGAAGAAGAGAGCTTAACCCTCACGATCCCTCGGCTTTATACCAAATATAATGTATATGGGATGGAATACCTTGTTAGTCAGTTTAAGGTGACCTGTCCTTTCCACTCCTCTCCGCAGTTACGACTTTTTACTTTCTGCACCCCCAAGGTGGTACACCAGATTTAACAGTGACCTTGGTCTGCATTCCATTCCTTGGTAGTAAGTCTAAACATCGAGCGTTATCACTGCTAGAAGCAGACACTGTCTGGGAACATCCACTGTTAACTTCAGAAAGTGCAGTTAATTAGAACTGACTGAGCTGAAAAGGCAAATCACTGAACAGAATTAGTTCTGTTCTAACTCAAATCAGGACAGATGTGCATCACAAGTATGAAACTTGTCCTTTAACATAGACCTTACACAACTAGGGTGCGTAGCTGAACCCAGAAGCTGGGCATTCCTGGGCCCGCACAGTCAAGAAGAGGGCAAGGAGCTATTAAAAGTATGTCATAGTAATGTCTAATCCTGACTTCCACTATCCATTTTCTGAAGCAGAATCAAAACCATAAAACTTGTGAAGAAAAAATAAGCCAATAAAAGCATTGCCACGGAGGTCAGGCTAACTAACAGCCTGCAGCGTGTGGGTCTCCCACCCATCTTCACAGAAGGCAACACAAGAGGTCCCTGCACTCTGAACTCTTTTCCACTCTCTGAACTCTTCAGAGAGTGGAAAAGTTGCTGCCTGAAATCAAGCAGACAAGCAGTAAATTTAAATACATAATTCATCAAATAAAATAATAGAGAATTACTCTCTTCCAAAGTGCAAGGTGCACTGGATGGTCTTCCATACCAACTGCAGCTATGGACATATTCTTGCATACAGATACTAGACGCACGTGACAAGCAGATGCAACAAAGTGTGACTTCACTTGGAAGAGATGTCCCTTTCACAAGCAGGCAGCACCTAACAACTTCAGCACTCCCTGTAAGAAAACCTTCAGGTGGCCTCAGGCAAAAATAAATCATTAAGAAATGTTACTGCATTCCCTGCATCTCCCTACAAGACACTGCAAGTAACACACAACCTTTCAGAGCAAGTTTCCCGCTACCCTTATGACATACTGTGAAATTTTATGAGAAGTTGAAGCTATTGAGAATTATCCGATAACTTTACTCATACAGACACTACATAAAACACTAATGCGGCATGTTGAACCATACTGAGAAGGGAAATACTGCTTTCTAAGTAACAATGTGGACTGCAGGCACCAAAGCAAAAGCTGTCTGTACTGAACTAGACCTGTCTGGAGTAAGTGCCAGGACTGGTGCCTGACTTCTTCAGTGTGAGAACACCTACCAGTAAAGACATCTACATTTAGCTTTGATCGAGCGAGGATACTGCATGCAGTTCAGTAAAGAAGAAAGGACGCACTTCAAATTCTACAAGAGCTGCACACACTGCTTTGTCTCACTATAAATGGCAGCAAATCATTGAGATGCGATGACACAATGATTTCCACCTATTTCAGATTAGATCACTACAATCCATCTTTTACCCTCTTTCTAGCCTTACTGAAGTGAAGAAAAGCAAATGAGGGCCTCGTCTGAAGCAACTAAAAAAGTTGTTAAAGCCCATATGATCTCCAGATATTCCTGTTTCGCCATTTTCTATCATATGTTAATGCAGATGATAGTGATAGTTTTCTTCATCTGGCTATTTAATGTTTCTTGATGAATGTGTTCCTAGGCTCTCTTTAGTGTCACAGCATACAAACTTCTAGGAAGAAAAAAATGAGCTTCCATTTAATCTTCTTGGTTCAAGGGAAAGCTAAAGCAAATATTACCTTGACACAGTTTGTACTCAAAACCAACATGATTTCAGAGAATTATAAGTCTGCACTAAGGATAAGCTTGTGTTGTAAAACTCACAGTATACAAGTTTATATTCATTATGAATACAGACGTAATTAAAAAAAAAAAAAAAGTTGGAGTGCACTGAAAAAGGCAACGTCATCCCACAGTGACTCAGGTCACCACTTGTCTTGACCACGCGGTCAATGTGTCACCTTCAGCAGTCAGAAGAGGCAAAGAAAACGATCAACATTTCCTGTTTTGATAGTCAATGTCCAATACAGACAAGATGAACCCCAAAACTAGGAAGCAAAAGGTGAGTGGTTCCCACATTCAGCAATATAAATCAATCTAGTAGGTTTACAGCTTTGCATATAAGAACATCAATTAAGTGCCCTTAAGGTGCTCCCTTCACTCTTAGACTCAAGATGCCAGATAACCTTGCAAGCCTGAGTACAGACTCTGCTGTATGTCTTCCCACTTCCCCCAGTTCACCAAAATGCTTGGAAAAACATAGACAGCACAGTCTGCGCTCTTGCAGTTACCAAAGCAATAAATCAGGGCAGGGGTCAGTAGAGCAGACAGCAATTGAGACAAAGATACTCCATCACCTAATAGACAAGTCTTGCTGGATACACAGGATACCACTCTACAAAACTAAGCAATGACACATAGTTCTGTTAACAAGACCTCACTAATCCCAGCTATCAGATATCTCAGCAGCCTTGGGACCTGGAGATGGTACAAAGCAGAGATCCATGCAAATGCAACTCCTTTATATTCAGTGTTCATAGGTCCTTTCTTTTAACTTTTTTTTTTTTCATTTCTTTTGAGTCTTCTAATGCCTCCCCCTACTTCAGCACTTGTTTTTCCTGCCTCTTTTGTAAATTCTTACAAAGATACTTTCCTCAGCTTCTTTACCGATTTGCATCCTGTCTACAAGCTTTGAAATCACACATTAGCAGCTATTCTTCTTTCTGTTTTATTTTGCTGGTCCATTTCTGGGTTACTTAAGCCAGCTATCGCAGGTGCCAACTACAGGCTGCACTGGCTACATTAGAACTGCATGTGTAATGATTCTGTGTCTTGATTAACCTAGTATTAGATTTTGGGATGCTGTTGTCTCTCTAGCTGTCACTGTAGAACACCAATCTTATTTCTGTAACCATGTCTGAAATTAACACAAAGGAAATGTCAGAAAGTCAACATGTATTTGTCTGACCCATGCAAAGACCTTCATCTAATTCCCTGAAAAACAAGTGAAACACAAACTCTGATTTCACAGGAGCTTGACTGTGAATGTAAAACAACACGCAAGCAAAAAGGTTATAATACTTTCATCAAGTTCAAGAAAAGGGAGTGATATGCAATATGCCAATTTTAGGACAGGAAAGCAGAATTACCTTACTTATTTTGGTTTTAACAGAACAATTCCCATTCTCTCCAGATTTAGAAATTGTTGTGCTCTTTTCTGAAAGCAGACTCAAGCTATACCATAGAAAAGTACAGGACCAACATTACTACTCCTATGCAAGCGGCTGTATGGGAGCATGCCAGGAAGCATTCTTGTACTGCCAGCAGCTAGCAAGCATATTCAGCTCTCAGCAATCTTTTGTCAGAGATCTGCAGGCTTCATCACTTGCCAAGAGAAAACGTCAAATTTATTTTTCTAATTCCTTACCTCCTGCGCATTCACCTTCTCATCTCTCCTGCATCTTAACTTGCCATCCCCTCTCAACTCTTAGCAATCCTGCAGATTATTTTGACTCCCTTGATCAATCTATTCCACTTCTAGGTTGCCCACACTTCTCTGTCCTCAGGCCTCCTGAATACAACTGAATACAACTCAATACTTTCTTGAGAAAGCTTATCAAAAGAAATTCAGTAAATTAGATCTTCTGATTTTTTTTCAATACTCTTATCTTTTTATCCATTTTTGTGACAATGTTAAATTTGTGAATAAAGTTTTGTTTCTTTCACTTGAAATAATGCTTTTGCAGCACTATATCTTCTTCTGAACATATTTTTCTCCTGAAATTACACTAGTCACCTTGAGGATTTTAAGGTATTTCAAGATGTTTGAGGATGAGAGTATCACTCTTAGGAATCTAAAGAGAGATGATGCAGAAAGATCCCATGCCAGTATCTGGCTATCGTCTAAACCAAGGTTTCCAGGAGTACTATCAGACTTTCTTACAGGGATTCAAACACCTGTTCTGCTTCAAATCCTGTGCTAATTTCTGCAATCATGGCAGATGCCACTGAATTCATAAAATCACAGAATGCCAGGTTAGAAGGGACCTGAAGGATCACCTGGTCCAACCTTTCAAGTAAAAAAAAAAAATTAAAAATTGGGTTAAGTGAGATGGCCTAGCACCCTGTCAAGTTGAGTATTAAAACTGCCCAGTGTAGGGGAGTCCACCACTTCCCCTGGGAGGCTATTTCAATGTTTAATTATTCTCATTGTAAAGAATTTTCTTCTGGACTCCAATCGGAATCTCCCGTGGTGCAATTTGCAAATTCTCAAACCTTGGTGAAATAAATCATAGGGATAAAGAACAAAGGCAAATTCACACCTCTGTATGAAAACAAAATTTGACATAAAATCACACATGAATTCTGAACTAGCAGTCTTTCTTATTTAAGTATTGATTTCAATTCTGGTTTTTTTTTTATGTACTGATACACACTGCTCTAGGTTCCTGTACTGGCAGGGGGGTTGGACTAGATGATCTTTCAAGGTCCCTTCCAATCCCTAACATTCTGTGATTCTGTGATTTCATGGTTTCTTCATTACACATCTATTATACACATATTAATTAAACCTTTCACAAATACACAGAACAATTTGAGGCCAAAGTGGCAGAAGTATAGCTCACCACAAGAATCTCCTGTAGATTCTGCTAAACCAACTTCGATTTATAGCTGTGGCCAGCTCTCTCAGTCAGCAGCCAAAGCTTTAGGTCTTTCAGATGCCTAACAGATTAAGAAACATTTGAAGCCTGCAGGCACAGTCTACCTGGATTTCATTAGATGCTTAGAGGCTTGCCAACATTATATGCCCAGCAGCTGTAGAAATTACTGAATTTATCCAACCTGAAATAGTGTGGCTCTCAGGCAATTGGTCTTTTGCTGGAAAACGAAAGGTATGTGGGTGCAAAAAGCAGACTACTTAATCCTGTTGAAAATCAGTTTTCTATCAGGTTATCAACACTTTGTTCAAAATAGTAGCAGTACCTCCAACACTGGCACAAAATAACTTCTGTAATTCCTGTTTAGCTTAAACTGACTATTAAATGACACTGAAGAATAATCCTGTTCAGTTCCCATCCTGGCTCCAGACACTCTTCCAGTTACAGCCCTTGGTCTGGCATTACTGTTTGCACTCCTCGCAGTGAGGAAAAGTAGGCTAGCAGAAGAAATACTAGCTTTCAACCAGAGTGGTTCCCTGAAGCAACTCATCACAAAGCCACAGGCATACAGGTGGCACAAGGGAGGTGGTAGGAAGAAGTGGCAGGAGATAGTGGGAGAAGGAAAATGAGCTCGCACCTCTCAACAGCAGCCCTTACTTCTGCCAGACTAAAATAGCAGTCTAATGACAGCCTAAAGGACTTTGAACAAAGGAGGCAGGCCGTTGGCAGGCACTTTTTTTTTTTCTTATAATTTCCACAGTAGAACATTTGTTTGCCAAAGGGAAAGCATTCAATTATAGCAAATTATGGAAAAAACAACACATGTTAAAAAATATCCCAGTTATGTCAGAGTAGGAGATCTGAGTGAGTTTAATGAGCCAAAAAGTTTGAAGAGTTAGCACAAGACAATCCAGGACAATAAAAAAATTATTTGACAAACAACTTTCCTAAAGGGCTCTAACTAATTTACCAATATACTTGAATCTTCTGAGAATATATATTCTGCACTCTAAGTAAACGCTGACATATTCTTCATAAAAAATACAGTTTCTGAGTGCTTATTTTGCTTGTTAAACTGAAATGTAGGAACAGAATTGTTTGAACTTCTATTACATTTCTTCTACGCTCTATATACTGTGAAGCGTTTTCTCAAAGCTTTCTTATGTTGACTCTATTTTTTCCTTTGGCTTCTAAATAATAAAACAATCCAGATGGCTACTTTCTTAGAACTCAGACTCTGGTGTTCCTTACTTATCTGTACAGTTCTCCACTTCTTTCTCCTGAATGCATCAATAATAACTGTTAAAANTTCCCCTGAAAGAATAAAAAAAAAATTTTAAAAAAAAAAAAAAAAAAAAAAAAAAAAAAAAAAAATTAAAAAAGGCAGAGCAGATTTGCAGCTAAAGGACATATTTCTCCTTAAGATTAGAAGACTATTCTGAAACAAGCCAGTATTTAGTTTCCATTTTCTTAAAGTGGGCAAAAGAATATGGTGGAGGGGTGGCAGTAAGACAACATAGCTGCTGCACATGTGAATACAGCTTAGTGATGCTCTGGGACATGTAATTAGTTGGTTATTTAACTACTTGGAATCTTTTGGGCTACAGGATACTCACATCCTTCTGTAGCTCGTAAATGAAATTAAATCAGAATATCTGTTTGTCTTAGACTAAGTAAAACATTTTATCTACAAAAACTAAGTAACTAGACACAATTAGCTGTCCTGTCCATTTTACTTGCTGCACCAGCAATGTAGTACACAAGATTTAGCAATGACCTTGGTCTCTACAGGAACAAGTATAAAAGCGAGAGCCTTTCTACATTCCAATCCTTGGACACTAACTCTAAACATCGGGCATTATCACTGGTAGAAGCAGACACTGTCTGCAAAAACATGACCTTCACTTCAGAAAGTGTAGCTACTTAGAAGAGACTCAGCTGAAAAGTCAAATCACTGAACAGCACTAGTTCTGTTCTAACTCAAACCAGTACACTTTATTATGCACAATAATAAATGAATTTTATCTCCTTTCTTTTTATATACATTTTATTTATATAACTCATTAAAGCAAAAGGTAAAAACTGGCAGCCTGCAGCATATTATGTCAATACTAAGTCATTAAAAGCCAGGAGAATTCAAATTACCAAAACTGCCAAATTCCCTTAAACTGACTGACTCCAGCTCCTCTCCCTGCTATCACCTCTTCAGAAATGTAGCCGTCTCTCAGCTCTACTGTTCCTGGCCTCTTTCCAGCGTGCCAAACTCGACTGAAAGTGAGCACTCCCCTTAGCAGATTTCCCCTAGCTTATTTTCAGAGGTAGGGCAAGATTTATGTCTCCATTTCAAGACTGTAGAGGTGAATTTTTAAATAGGTAAATATTTAACCCTTCAATACACTGGAACAAGTATGTATGCATAAAATCTATTTTGCTCATGCACATATTCACTTCTAGTTCTTTGTGTATGAACAAAAGCCAAAGACTTCCCTCCCCAAATCCCGACAAAACCTGGGAAAAAATAACCGCCATTGACCAGGAGAGGGAGACAAATGAGAACGGCCAAAATCAGGACTGTTGCCGCTCATCCTAAACGAGGCATAATGTATTATAAAGATTTTTTTCAAGTTCTTTTTCAAAGAGGGTGGGTGGCACATGCCTGTTACAAAATAATCTGTATTCAGTTGCAATGTAAAATGGTTTTCTGATTGCTGACAATCCTGAAGGTTTCTACCTTTTTTTTGCTTCCTTCTCTAACCCTTGTAGTCACAGACAAAAATCCAAACTCTCCCTGGAGTATTTCAGAGACCATTTTGACTTGCCTTTTCTAAAGGAAATGAGAGAGAGAGACCAAGGGAGCACGGCAGGCTTTCTGACTTTCCCTTTGTCAGAATGGCCTCCCAGAGCTAGAACCAGGTCTGTCAACATTTTAAAATTACAAACCCAGTGTGAAAATGAGAGGATACTTTCAACTCTACTGAAAAATGTGAGAAAGTGTGTATTTTCCGTTGGCATGTGTGCTAGAGGCAATGGATGGGGTGGGGGAAGGGCAAGCTGTGTTTTATATAACAGGGTTAGCCCCTTTGAGCAGAGACTGCTGTTCACTGACAACCTCCTATGTGATGAGAGTGAGACATTTTGCCCCCTATTCTATTAAATCTTCTTTGTTTTAAGGATAGGCAGGAACTACGTGTTTTGAAATGCAGCATTCTTCTACTCCTGGAGCAGAGGATCCTTGAAACTGATACTAAAATGCAGCATAACTGCAAACCGCCACAGAGTAATGAATGCCACTAAATACACTTTGTTCAGACTTTACTTGGTAATGTGTGCGTGCGTGTGTGTACATGTTTGTACATGTACATAAATTTCCCCCAAGGTCACTGCCGCTCTTAGTTTAGGGGAAAGCAGTGAGTAGATGTGTTTTCTTCAGCAGGCAGTAAGGATGGGGTGGGTACAGCCTTCTGTAAAACACCCCGCAGCTGCTGGAGGGCGTGTGCATGCTGTGGACAAAACACTGGAGGAGGAGAGGTCTACACGCTCGATGGAAAAATAGGGCAACAGAAACCTCACAAAGCTCAACAAAAGCAAATCCAAAATCCTGTACCTGGAACAGAGTAACCCCACAAATCTGTGCAGCTTAGGGGATCAACTAGAAAGCAACTTTCCAAGAAAAGGTTCTGCAACTCTTGATAGGCAAGAAGTTAAACATGGCTCAGCAGGACACTTCTTCAGAAATCAAGGCCAGCTACTGAGCTGCATCAGCCAGAAGCTCAGCCAGCAGGTTCAAGGGAATTGCTTTCCCTCTATTCAGCATGTGAAAAAACCAATTACACCACGCCAAAGTACATGTCCTGGTTTGGGCTCCCCAGTGCTAGAAAGGTATTTGCAAGCTACAGTAAGCTCAGTGGAGGGTCACCAAGATGCTTTTGGGTCTGAACTAGGTAAGGTTGGAGAAAAGATAGAAAATACGGAAAATAATGTTGCAGTATTGTAGCATCAGTGGAACGCTCTGTAGGAAGAGAAAGCAATTCCATTTCAGAGAGAAACTGGTTTAATCTAATTAGGCTTGGTCCCGTTGGTCTTGTCAGGCTTCCTTGCAACTACACTTCAAACAAGTGACTATCAAGTGCTCCTCAGCTTTCCTAGGTTCACAGCTTTGTGTCAAGATGTTCTCCTAGATGTGTTTTTTTGTTTTGGGTATGGTTGGTGGAGGGGTTTTGGTAGCTTTAAGCAGCTGACACTAATTAGTTTCTCCACCTTCCCATCTCTTTGAGTCATTAGGATATACTGATGGTGTTTTGTGTCTGGGGAAGTTGCCTGTAGATGCATCCAGATCTTAATAATCTCCTAATCTAGATGCCATCAACATATGGCATTTTATAGATCTTTTCCTGCCATTCCTTCCGGTGCCATCACCATTTACACCCCTCATTTACACCAACCTTAATGTTTCTTTCCTCTACAAGACAGCTGGGTTTCTTTAGACTGGAAAGATGGCCATGGGGGAATCAAACTGCTGCCTTGTAATACCTATTGGTAGCTACAGAGCAAACAAAAGCGGACTGTTCTTGTGAGAAAATTTACATAATATTAGGAAAAAAAGTCTTCACAGCAACGACACTCAAATATGGTGGTAAGTTGCCAAGAGAGGATGCAGAATCACTGTCTTTGGAGACATTAAGAATTCACCCGGGCAATGCCAGCAGCAGCCTGATTAACCTGCAAAAATGACCTTCTTGTGGGAGGCAGGCACAGAAAGATGGCCCCAGATGCCCTCCAAAGATCCTTTCCAGCTTGACTTATTCTGTGATTCCAGACCTCTGAATCCCATACTGGGTGCAGACATCAAGGTGGTGGTGGTGGTGGGGCTTCAGGGGTGGCTTCTGTGAGAAACAGCCACTGTGCTCGGCACAGCCACTTCCAACTGTCTCCAATGGAGGAGGAAAAGAAGGAGAAGGAGGAGGAGGTGCTCCATGGCAGAACAGATATTCCCCGTTACACATGAGGACCTGTACCAGAGCAGATTAAAAGTGTGAGACAAAAGGACCAGAAACTGCTACACACTGACTGTAAGACAACCCCCCCTTGACTCCCTCTTCCTCGCTGAAGGGACTGAATGTGACCTGAGGCAGTAAGAAGCTCGTAGGACACGCATCTGGAGAGAAGTGAGCCTGGGGAATGGGGAGGAAAGGAGTTCTCCCACTCTTTTAATGTTTGTCGTTTCGTTTCCCAATACGCAAACCAGTAATTATATATATATAAATTGGCAATAAATAATTTCCACAAGGTGAGTCCATTTTGCCTGCAATGGTAACTGGTGATATCCTGAACTGTAGCTCCACGCAGGAGCTTCTTCATTCCTGTTTTTCCTATTCTCTCCATTATCCTGCTGTGAATGGGGGGTGAATGAGCAGCTGGATGAGAGCTTGACCGCCAGCGGAGGCCAACCCACCACAACTCCTTTTACATGAGGATGCCCAACCAGCTGCATGCATATGAACTTTTCTTCCTACTTTTCTTGGGAAATCTCTTCATTTTGCAAACACTTGTCTCAACTTACCAACTAGATGACGTGCCTGTTGTCCATGCCATCCTCAAAATCAATAGGAGCTGTGCGCATGTTTTTACATCCAGACGTGGATGTGAATGGCATGCACCTATGAAAGAAGTCTGTACACCTACAATGCTTATACTCCTAAGGATGATGAATGATTGGCTTCCAGAGATTCAGATGGAGGTACACAGCATCACATGTGGTTGCCTTTCCTCGCTGAGGAGGAACTGTTCAGGAACAGCTTGACAGTACCAATTAGACAAGTGAAAAGCTTGCTGCCACAGAGGGGGTTGTTTACTCCTGTAGCAGACCTACTCTAGAGTTGGCTGCAGCACTTGCTGGACTCTTTGGTGAGCCAGATCAACTCATGGATCAGGTAGAACATTTCTCTGGGAGAATGGAAGTAGCACCTACCACTTCAGTGAACTAAACTGACGAAGTGTCTGATAAATGAAGAGCTATGCTATGTGAAAGGGGGGAACTCCTTCAGCAGCAGCCAGTTGCTAAATCTGCTCAGCTGAATCACAAAACCAAAGTCAGAGGCAAAAGTGGCAAACATATCCCTATCGCATCCCTTTGAGATTGTGGTAAATATCTTCCTGAGCTGTGTAGGATCTCAATGCCTGCAGAACCATGGAGGTCTGAAAATAAAATTTTCACTGCAACTGATTCCGTACCAATACCAAAAGTGTAGCAGAGCTGGCTAAAGCCCACGCACAAATATTTGGCACAAAATTGTGCCTAACAAAACCACTCAGCCACAGAGAATTCATGCCAGCCACTGGCTCCAAATGGCAGAGAGCCATCCCACAGTGCCCACAGGTGCTGTCTCCCTTCTGCTCCAAATGCTGCTGGAAGAAATTGCTCCAAAGGGAAGTCAAACTTCTGGGCAATAGCCTCTTCAAATTGGAGTTAGACTAGTTTCCTTTTATCTGTAAGAATAGGTGAAGGGTTAAAGAAAAAAAAAGAAAAGAAAGAAAAAAGATGTTTCGACTTCTGTGGTTATGTGGTGACAAAGCTTGAATGTGCTTATCTTCCTGGTTACTGTGTGGTACAAAAGGGAGAGGGTAACACACAGGTTTGTCTCCTGTAGTGACAGGAGGTGACTGACTTTGACCATGACTGGTGAGAGACGCGCAGCCACAGGGTGCCTTTCTCTGCCACAATGGTGGCAGGCAATGGAGCTGCGTTGTTCCCTGCAGGGCTGTAACAGAGCAGCTGGGCTGCCCTATAGTCAGGAGAATCCTACGTGTGCTGGAGGTGCAAGAAGCTGAGTCTGAGCATTCGACAGGCAGGGAAGGACAGCAGTTATCTCTGAGCTGCACGCAACTGGGGGGCGGTGAAGGGGCAGGGGACTGTGGAGGACCCAGGTGCAGCCATGTGCACTGCAGAGAGGGGTCTTTGTCTGAAAAGCGCACAACTTGTGCTGCGTCCATTTCTTCTGTAAGTGGAAGAAAAAAAATATCTACAAGACACCTAGTGTTTCCGTGATTTTGGAGGGGACTGAAAATTGGGTAGGAAGCCAAGACAGAGACAACACGCTGATGAGATTCAAGGGCAGCAGCAGCGGGCTGGGCCCTGGCTGTAGGGAGAGTGTGGGCTCGGCAAAGCCCCTCTGCCCACCGAGGCAGGTGGAGAGGCCAGGGCCAGGGGAGCACAGGTTTGTGCTGCTTCTGGGAGGGAGTCTGCGGGGACTCAGGAAGGAGAGAAGACGGGAAAGAAGAAGGGGGAGGGGAACAGTGAAGAGAAGCGG
>VWZK01002274.1:64019-92243 GCA_013396935.1 Baryphthengus martii | reverse complement strand
GGAGCCGCTGCTCCGCAGACAGCAGCCCCAGCCTGGGCCAGTTCGAGCCGGTTTGGACCGGTTGGGGCACTGGAAGGACACAGCTGCTGCCGAGGACACCGCCTTCACCCGGGCGGGCGGTACTCTCCGGACTGGATCANGCCCCGGGAGGCCCCGGGGTCGGGTTTCAACCGCGGGAGTGGGTGGGCGGCCGGTGGGGGAGGGGAGTGGTGGGACCTCAGGGCCCGTCTCGGGGGGGATGCCCGCAACGGGGAGGTCCCCCCACTGCGGGCCCAGCTGTGCAACGCTGCCCCGGGCACCCGCGCAGTCGTTGCCCCTCACACGGCCGCGTCAACCCCCCCACTTCGGTGCTGCCCTAGGCCCTCCATGCGGGCTCTTGCCCGGCGGAGAACCAGCCATGCGGCGGAGAACCAGCCATGGAGCGAAGAAACGGGGCTGTGCCTTGTCGGTATTTTTCAGCAAGCTATTAGGAAACGAGGGGTGCAGGGCAGTGCCGCTGAGGCAGCTAGGTTTGGGAAGCCTCTGGCTTACTGGTTCTGCATGGAGAGAGGAGCCTGGTTTTCTCTGGTATCTCTTAAGCACAGGTTTTTGCACTTTTAAAGGCCTGTAAAACCACAGCTGTTTTCTGTGTTCCTTTTGCAGTGTGTTTGCCAATATACAAATACTGTATTTGATCAGCCATGGTAGCATTTGAAGTACAAAAAGGCATCTGCACCCTTTTGTAGGGGAAGTGGCAGTCTCCCCTGACATTCACTTGCTGTTCTTTCCTCCTGTGGCTGACAGAATCTCATTATTAAGGTGTCCAACACTGGAAGACAGAGCCACAGGCCCCTGACTTTCCTTGGGAAATGATTTCACACTTCAGTACCTTACCTAGTAGAAGGCACTTCTTTATCCTTCCTCAGCCGAAATTGCTGTTTCATTACATTACACTTTCTAGATCAATTTTCAATGGCCACCTCCAGCATAGTAAGTCAATCAACTTTCGGCAAATGGTATAATTTTTGCCTATACGCATTGCTTGAGTGCACATCTGCAATTGGAACAGAAGCAGTTTCTAGTCTTCATGTTCTTTTGCTCACTCTGAGCTGGTAACAGCAATGTAAACTGGCCTGTGCTGTTTGCAGCCTAACTCAAATCATCTTATCACACTGAAGAGCAAAAGAACAGCCTTGTCTTCTCTCTCTCTGTTAAATCAGATCTCTCCCTGAGTCTTTAATCTCCTCATAAGCATTTGAACTGGTTCTAGTTTCATCAGTCTTTAATTTCTGTTTATTTGGTTATATCGTTCTCCAGATAACTCTGATAAATGGAAGACCTGTCCATCATCAACAGTGTTTTTACTTTTTCTTTTATTTTTGTCTCTCTGGCATGACCATGTGTCACATAGGCAGAGTTTTGAGAGAGGTGAGGATGGTGCTGCAGACAAGGTGCTCCCTTGCTTAATTATCTGACCCATTTAGAGTGTATGTAGATCTCTTTAGAGATGCTACTGAAAAAAATGCTTGTGACCACATGGATTTTGCCTACAGCAGTACTCTCACAAGTCTTATCAGAAGTGGAGCTGCTCTGGTATTTCCAAAGCAATCACAGGAGGTAACCTAGGTCGAGCAGAACCTAAAGGTCTAGGAAGAGACAGGACAGTTCTTCAGAAGCTCCATGGAGTCAGGATATGTCAATATGGACACATAATATTTTTATAAGAGACAGAGTCACTGTACTAAGAGTGTTCGCGTTTCAGCTCAATATGCTTAGTACTTGGGGTAAAAGAGATATATCAGTTGGTCACATTCTTATTTGCTTCCAAGACTATAATATGCAAGTCAATAGCAGGTACTTGTTTCTCTTTGACAGGAAAAAGAGGTACATACTACTCATATTGGTTACTCTGGTGCAGTTGGCTGTGATGGTTTTGGTAAGCTGGTTGTGCTACGCTCTTCAGATACTCTGTATTGTCAAAGGATGAGGATGAATCCCATCTTGTACAGTGAAATTAAAACTATATTGAAATGCATGGGGCTGTTTATGCTCCAAGTACTAGCTCTTCAAAATTATTTTTTTTTCTGTTATAATAATAAAACATGTACCCGTGTGTTGTCTGAAGTGGAGGGTAAATTTAGTAAGAGATGAATGCCCTTGCATTCTAGATGGTCCTCAGAGATTAGAGGGGCTAGGGGCGGCTGGACTTCTCTCTTAATAGGTATGCCATATAGGATGTGTTGCTGTAGGTCTGACCCAGATTCACGAACAGCCTGTCTGCTGTAGGTCTGGTTGCATTCACAAGAAGCAGTCGGATGCACAAATAGCACAGTTTATTTATACTTGCAACATATAGAGAGACAGAACAGATTTGAGATTACCGTTGATAAATTCACTAACTACAATAGCACTACTAATCAAGGTTATTATTGCTATCAGGAATAGTAATAGGCAGTAATAATACCACTAACAACCCAGGGATAACATTCACCAGAGGGTGAAAGGCCAAGCTTACCCAGAGAGGCATCCCTTCATTAGCATATGCCAGGGTGTCCACATTAATATGCATTTTTTAGGTAAAGAGACAAATGACTGTGTGTCTTATTTGGTGGCCTCTTCTCAGAAACAAAGAGCTACGCAGGTTCCTGTTATCTTGTTGCCTCGCTGACTAGAAGAGCACGGCTGTCCTGCCTCCACAGGCACACCTCCTCTGCATCCTGTGATAGCCAGGCAAGCCCCCACTCCTCTGGATTGTACTAGAGATAGCAAGGCCAGGCTTAATCATTCTTTGAGCACAGAGAACCCCTCCGTAATATCTAAACGCCACACCGTGTCCCATCAGAGGAAGACAAAAAAATCCAACATTTCTGTTCCTTGAGTTCCATGGTTATTGTGTCTTGAAGTATTTCTGCACCTGAGAAATTCAGACCTGGCCGTCTACGATAGCAATACAGGAATAGTAAACTCTTGTTGCAGACAGATTTTTTTTACCCATGCTTACTTGGGAAGTGTAACTTGATGACCAAGCAGTTTCCTGCATGTGTCTCTTAAATATTAGGGAATATGTGTTGCTTCAATCAGAACTGCTATGTTAATTTTGTCACGCTCAAAGTGTATTGCATTTTTAGAAGAAAAAAAGCATAAGTTTCCAAATTAGAAGCCAGCACTTTTGTCTCCTGTTTTATCCCAACTGGCTCCCCTGGTATGTTTATTTGATATAACGCTGGTGTAACCGTAAGAGTGCATATGAGATACTACAAGTGAGTCAAACATTAAGCAGATTATTGTAGTCATTTGCATATTTCAGATGTCTTGGTTAACACATTCCATGGTACATTTATGTTCTTGCACTTTTAAGAAACCACATTGTGTCATCTATGTCACAGATCCTTTTATAGGGTAGGTATGAAAAAATTCTGTTCACAACAGCGTAAGAATGGGGTTAAGGGAGTTGCTGAAGGTCACTGCGAGGCAAGTTGAGTCATGCACATCAATCATTTGACAGCTCACCACTAAACTATACTACTCAGATTACTGGGCTTTACATTTTTAAATAAAACTGAATTGCCACTCATGTTTCACCTATCTGCAAAGACTATAATTGAAGATTCTGTGTATGTAGGAACAATTGAGAATACTACAGGCATCAAAAGCCACGTAGGATGTTCAGTGAAATATTTTACTTTTGATGCGTTTATCTACTGTTTCCTAGGCAACAAGGAACTTTGAATACTGGTCTTGACAGATAAATGAAAGAGATACAGTTTTTTTAGCATAAAGATGACATATACAGGCATATTTTAAAGAGTTGCTTAGTATAATTGAACACTATAAATGGAATTTGTTGCTTTCGTCCTCAATGTCGTGATATTTTTTATGGAATATAGAATTGGAGGACTAACAAGGTATTCTTCCAGAAGATCTTGGAGCATCTTCTTTTTTGTGACTGCAATGCGTGTTTGAATGTAATGTCTCAACTAAACTCCAGTTTGTATAATTAGATTTGGTCAGCTCGAGATTCCTCTTGCCAGCCCTAAGCTGTCATGTTGTGTTATACACCATGTGTGTACAGAATGACAGAGATACTTTGCGCTGCCCTAGACCTGACTGAATTTTAACCATGCAGACAGACCTCTTTGGAACAACATGAAGTGACTATCCCCACACCCGTTCTCTCCTTTTTATAGTGAAAGGGGAAAATGCAATGTGCCTGTGTCTATCCTCTCAGGTCTACTTATCTCAGTTTCCCATTTTCCTTCTCTACTGACTATCAAGCCTGACTTTCACTGACTGTGAAAACTCAAGAGATACTTAGCCACACAAAAGTAGCATATATGTGTGCAGAGCTTCACAGCAACAGCAAAAAGCACATCATCAGCAGAAAGGCAGTTTCTTTCCAAACTGTCAAGTTACTCTGGAAGGAACCTAATTTAAATGGGAAAAAAAAGCAAGAAGTAGATATAGGAAGTAGAAAGTCAAGGGAGGCATGGGTATCCCGGGGATACAACGGGGACAGCATAAGGAAGTAGAGAAAACAGAAGTAGATTGGCTGGTCAAGAAAGAGTAATTGAGGAAGAAGTGGAGTCTAGGGGTTGTTGAACTATTGAGCCTAGGCCTTCATATGCTATGAAAGTGGAAGGGTATGAAATCATCTGTCTGGGATCTTGGAGGACACTGAAACTGTCGTGGAAGGAAATGGTAGAAATTTCCATGGGCTGAGTAATAAAGTATGGGCTAGGAATAGAGGTAAGAGACAGCAAGGATTTGAGAGTGGAAAGACTGAAGCAGAAAAGGTCAGTTTCAAGGAAAACAGGCAAAGGAACTTAAGATTAATCTACTAGATTTCTGTTTCAGGTCTTGAATAAAATTCATGACGTCTGAATCTCTCCAGTCATCATATGTAAGCAAACAGTAGTGAAATCCACTTGCAAAGGCATGGTGCTCAGCATAGCAGATGAAAACATGCTTACTTCAGTTTTTTCTCTGCTAGCACTAGTCACAAAAGTCTGTAATTCAGTCTTGTCTAGGACTGAAGTCTCAAGCTGACGTCATGTGATTGAGTTGCGAGGGAAGCATAGAAAAATAGGTCAACTTTTGTTCATTTTCTGATAAAAATTACCGATAGAAATCCTTAAACAGTTTTTAAGGCTGCAAAATCAAGTATTCATTCCAAAAATACCAGAATGAAGGTTGCTGCACAACTCCAGTTAATCCCATGCTTTCAGTGAGCTTTACCGTCATTCACAAGATGTTTGCCATATGCGCTGTGCAGTGTTGTAGTTATGAATCAAGATTATACAATAAAGGAAAAATCCACAGAACTGTTGTATTTCTTGCTGGAGACAGAAGTTGTGTGGGAGGTCGCCATTGTTGTCTTGAGTATTGCTCATGCTTTTTAACAGTTTACACCTCTGAGAAGTCTCTAGATCTGTTACTAAGTTAGACCTTGGCTAATACCTTTTGTTGGGTTTAACCGTAAATGAGCCTGATTCATGTTCTTGGTGTTCGGTCAGCTTTTATCTTACTGGTAGCACAAGGAAATGTGGGCTCTTTGACGGTTCTTTTCTCTATGACATCTGAGCAATATGTTGTTTCCCTTTCTTAGGGGACATCCTGACCCTGGCTGGTCACCACTTGTTTGACATTTTCTTTGCTGCCTCCATCTTCTCAAGTATTCAGTGAGGCTTCTTTATTTCTGCGATGCATACAAAATAAACCAAATTCTTTGTTGCTGTAGCATTTATGAAATGTTTTGTGTCTTTAGTGCTGACGATTAAAATACAGACAGTAGGATATATTTCTTGGATGAGTAATTGCTTATCGGTATTACTCTGTTTTCTTCATATTCTATTGCAATTTATAGATAAAAACCTGTGTTGAAAGTTTACATGTAGTTCTTTGATTGTAGATTAGCTTTCTTTAATAGCTGGGGTAGAAACATTTTTACTTATTCACTTGCTTTAGGGAATTATAATTACCTCTCACTGGAAAAGGCAGTGTAAGTAAGTGTAATGTCCTTTGGGACAAGGGAGACCAGAAGTATTCTGACTTCAGACAAGTTTACTATTTACTATCTAAACTCCAGATCTTTGAGAGCAACAGAGATTGCTCTCCACTTTGGGTTCTTGACCACAGCAATGAGAACCTTGGCAAATAATGTATTTAGAGAATAAAATGCTTTCTTCTCCCCTCCTGGTAAGTCAAACAGAAAAATAAATTTTAAAAAACCCTCACAGATTAATTAATTTTGCTTAGAGAATTTTAAAATACTTTCCAGCTCAGATTAAACACAGAAAATTCTCAAGGGTGGAAAGCTTAAGCGCACAAATACTTCAAAAAGTCCCATGTATAAAAAGTTGTTATACTTAGAACTATTCTGAACCCTTAGTTATGATGCACTAGGAAGCATCTGCTATAATACAAGTAATTCATAACTTAATGAGTAATGAAGACTCACAAGAAATAAATTTTAAAGGTAAGGGTTTGGGGTTTTTCTCCAGAGGTCCCATGCTCTAAAACTCCCATTAATGTTTTCTGAGTTGTGGTTATTGACAACGGGATAGTTATTGGAGAGGCTTAGCAGATTAGTAGTATTTAATTGTCTAACTTGCAACTGGTAGTGCCTGGTGATCTCTCTTAGTTACCCCGAGAAGAGGGAAGCTGAGCTGCTGCACAAGCACCCAATTGATTCACATGATGGCCACATCCAGCCCTGAGCACCTCTGAAAAACTTCATGTGAAAGATCAGAGAAGAATCAAGAACTCCCTCTCCATAGATTTCCTCATGAAGAGTTTAAATTAGCAAGGTATTACGCATATTCATAATTTTAAATGGCAGCACTGTCATGAATGCAAGTTTTTTACAGTCTTAAGTGTTTCGCTGATTCAGAACTTGACAAAAAGAGGGAAGGAGGAAGAAAGCAGGAAAGCAAAATTATCATCAGTTTCTTTTCTTAGAGAGTGTAAACATCAAATTAGAAGAGTCAAGGACAGGTCCAGCGAAATAGCACCGGAAGAGAAGCAATTATGATGAAGAGAATGGGAAGAGAGAACAGATTTGAGAAGGTACACAAGGTGTAGGAGGAAACAGGAAAGCCTTGTAGATTAAGGAAAGACAAAAAATGATGAAGGGACATTGACAGAGGAAAGAAATAAAGTGGAGATTAAATGAAGAGTAAAACAAGCACACACAAAAAAGTAAGAATTAACAAGTAGATTTGCATCCTTCCAGAAATCCTTCAGAGATAAAAATACCTCTGTGAACCTCAGCACAAGGTCTTTTTTTTTCTCCTACATTTATCTTCTAAATGATACTAAGTTTTGTTTGGTATAGGGTAGCTTAGAGTTTATATGCAGCAGAAAATATTATGTACCCTGGTATGGCAGTGCAGACTATGGTTTACAAACAGCCGTGTTTACAGTTCTTTGAGCTATGGAATGACCAACTAATTGTGATTCATCTGGTCTTTAGAAGTTGTTGGGCTTTGCTTCAGAGCAGGGATAAATTCATTAAGGTGATATTCCTGGAGAGATTTTTTTAAATGACATTCATTGATTGGACAATTTGTCTGAGTTACAGATTTCTTTAGTTTACCCATGGGTGGTGGCGGCAAGTGTTTTAATGAATGTGCTCTGTAACACTTCTTTTGCTCAACTGGACTAAGGAACTTTCAGCATTAATTTTCAGTAGGGTGGTACAGTATCTGCCTTCAGTTAAGCGACAAACTACCTCATTTCAGCTAAGATGAGAAAGGTTTGTAGTCCTTTATAGTGTCAGGGCATGGTTTCTGTCACTAAACGTATGCATGCATTGGAAAAAAACCCCAGGCAAATACCACACCTTAATGGAAGAAGTATATTTTGCTGGTGGTTTTCTAAGAAAGTGTCTCCTGTTATTAGGTTCCTGCTGATTTCAGGCAATATTGTTTTGTACAGTTTTTCTGGAGAAGTGGAACTCATCAAAGAGCCTCCTGCTCCTACTAAAAGCAATTCACAGTTCCCCTAACTTGAGCAATAACTTGGGCAATTACATAAGATGTCCTACCAGTTCTGGATCATGCATTGCCTCATATTTGTATTGTGTATCCCTTGTCTAGAAATAAGGAGTATATATGCTTAAATGTCATGAATTTCACATCCCTATTTTTTAACAGTGCCTCTTATCACAGCAATTCATTGTTGAAACAAGTTATTTCTTGTTTTTCTGTCATTATTTGTGAATTCTTTTTCTTTAATGCTGGAGTTCTCACAAAGTGTTCAGTGTTTGACAGCATAGAGACTAAACTCTCCAAATGTCAGCAGAGGTGTGTAAAAACCTATTTACTCAGATGAGAGAAAAAAAATGATGAAAACTGGGTGCGAGATGCTGCAGCAGAATTTAAAATAGTTTTAACTTATGTCTATCTGATGGGTGGATATTGTGGTTCCAATGTTTTCTTAATGTAATTTGAGCAGGACATATATTTTGAGCAAACCGTTCATCCACATGTATAATAAAAAGGCAGAAGCGTCTTACCATGAAATGCTCAATGCAATCAGGACTATGATACCAGTGAAATATAACAAAAAGTGTTTATCTTCCTTTACTCTTACATTAGGATTGCTAAAAAAAAACACGTCAAAGGACAGGGGAGAGATATTTTTTCTCATTGATCGTTCAAATAATTCACATGTGAACAATAGTGCTCTAACCAAAAGCCTGTATCTGGAATGGAAATCCTCTCCCACACCCTTCCAGGCTGACCTTCCCTCCCCCCATCTACCATAGCTCATATTTCAGAGCTGAGCTGGTCGCCAGCAGACTGTAAGCTGCCAGGAGGAACGCATTAGTTGCTCAAAAGAAAAGCAGAGGCGTAACCATTAACTGCCCCCCATGCCCCACTCCCTACAGGACTAGATATATATCTACATAAGAGATGACCTTGCTGTTCCTCATAGGTACAGCAGATCTCATAAAAAACACCATGTGTGACCACCTACACAAGGGTTTTATCATGATCAAGAGGCTGCATCTCCTCCCAGAAAGCTAAGTAGGTCATGGCAGCTGACCTGTCCCTGTGTTCTCATGCGATCAAGTCCTAGAGCTAAATCCAGATTGTTGTTCTCATGTGATTTAGGCAATCTGCTCACATCTGGTAGGCAAAGAAGACAGGGATCAATGAAAGCTAAGTTTATAAAAGGACATCAAGATTACACTGCTGTCCTTGGACGTGGGACATTTAACAGCAGGTCCTGCCTCTACTAGGAAATGTTTATTATTAAGATAGTTATCAGCAGACTTTGCAGGTCAACTTGCATCAGTAGTTCAGTCTCTTTTACCCCTCTGAACAAAACCAAATTGGCAGCAGTGCCCCTTGCTGTGTCTCTGTTCTTAAGAATTTTTGGCTCTGTGGCTCTGTTAGTCATGGAGACTGGTAGGAAACTGTGAATTTTCTTTAGTTTTATCAGTCAGACTTTAAGCAATTAGAAAGAACATTGTAAAAACCTTAAAAATGGATATTCCTTATCCAGAACAAAAGTATCTTCTCATGGCCATAATTGGGAAAAGGTTCACATGTAAATAAGTCTTAATAAAGTACTTAGAGTCTAAGTGAAAATTTGACAAAGGGCAGTTGTTTATTCATTCCACTTAAAAACTATAAAGCTGAATCTAAGCAAGTCTTTTGGATAAGAAACTGGACCAGACTATCCCTCAGCTCAGTTAGAGCATTCGGTGGGCAAGGTGTCTGAGAGGAGATCTGTAAGCCATCTTTCTTTTTTTTGCCCTGGCTCTGGACCCATCTTAAAGCCTGGCCTGTTTTGTGACTGAAAGAGGTCTCAGGGTACAATTAACCATGGAGGAGTGATCTTCTAGGCATCAAACAGCCAGAGATCCTGGAGCACAGTTCACACATGTCAACAAGGCCTGGATCCAGAAGTATTGAGTCACAAATGTCTTTGGCTTGATGTACTTGAGAATACACAGTGTTAGTGCCACCTCCCAGCCTCACCAGATCCAAACAGCTCTAGAGAGGACACAAGTTTGGGCTTGTATGTACAAGATTCCCGTTGCCTTCATCTTTTTTGTTCTTGATGGTTAGAAGGAGGGATGCACCCTGGCATGTGGGGAGGGACCGTCTCATGCACAGATCCTTGTATGGGAAGGCATACAGAAGAGCCTTTAACTCTTGTGTGCCTCATCTTTTTCCAGGTGGGAAAGAAGACATTTGTCAGTTCACAGTTGCCAGGACGTGATGGCCGCTGTGCTGAAAATGCTGACTACTCCAGGGGTGTTATGTCTGGGCCAGCTAAACCTGTTAAACAAGTATAGCAGCTCCTACCGCATTACTGTGCTCCAGAGCTGCTCTAGAGGCCTCTTACCTTTGCAGGAATGCCTCTCTACAGTGCTACTTGTGGCCTGTCTCTCCAGAAGTGTGTGGCAGAAGTTGTTAAATTTTGTTTCTGATTTCATGTTTCAATGCCAAGGGATGGGGGAGTGCTTCCTTATCAATAGGAAAGCCTCTAACCACTCCTTGTGCCTTAAGCTCTTGCTGTCTTGTATTTTCAATGAAACTACATTATTATTACAGCTGCCAATGAAGGGATGGGTTGAATGCATAGAACTTCACTTCCTGGTAGCAGTAGCCAGTTCAGCTGAACATGGACTTACAAGATCTTGAAAGAGGCGCCACCTTCATCAAACCAGTCCCGCCTAGATGCCTTCTGAAACCAGCTGCTGCCCTCCCCCACAAAAGGTGACTGGCGCTGGTTTGAACCTTTGTACATCACCTTTTCCAGCCAGGATGACTAATATTGTCTGCATGACAGTGCCACGGAAACAGTTGTTAGGAAAACTATAATACAGTTGCTGGTGACCCACATGCGGGCCAGGAACAGAGCTCTTCAGGACCTTGAAGCCTCATCTGACACAGCATCTTCCAGTGTTCCCACAAACAGACAGTCCTTCAGCAGATGACCCAAAGCAGTCCTTCCAAATATACTTTTCTCAGCATCAGATCCTGACCCTCAAGGTGTTTATTCCTCCTGCTGCTCCTCCCTTGCTAACACAATTTATCCCTCCTCAGTGAATCAGTGCAATGGTGTATGGAGCTGCACTGTCGATTAGGTCATTGAAGGGGTGGGGGAAAAAACCAAAACAACCTATTTTCCCCCCTGTAAAGTTACATTTCAAACGGATAAATTCTGTAATCTGGTGTGAAGTACATCTCCATAAAGGGTTTATCAGCATAGTGAAAGGGGTGGCAGGCAGCTGGAGGTAGGAGCAAGCAGCTGACCTTTGCAGCCCTGTTGACTTCAGCCCCAAGGCCAACCTCTGGTGGGATGGTACAGCTGGTGTTGTGTCCCCGCTCTGGTTTAGTGTTAATATTAGAATACGAATATTACAATTTTTCCTGCTGGTGTTTTTGAAATAGAACCTTCTGCCTTGGATAGATCAGAGAGTGAAAGTCTTATCTGTCCTCAAAAGAGGTGAGATGTGAGTAGGAACACATGAACTTTTACACCCACTCTTCTTCCTTCCCCTTGTGGTTGTCCTCTGAGACTATAAGACCACTAAACCAGTTTATTTTCTGTGTGTTTGCTATAATAGGCCTTCTAACAGAGAATGCCATCACAAGGACTGATTAGTGTCTGAAGTAGAGGGCTGTGAACACTACTTCCTCATAAAATAACTGTCAGCTTATTTTGTACAGGCTGCTGAGATCCGACAAGCAAATGAATCAGTTTCAGTCACTCCCAGTTTGAGAACAGTTATAAAAATGTGGGTGACACATTCTGTTTTATTGAACCTTTTAGTTTTTTTAACACCTCTGAAATGCTTATCCTGCTTTTTCACAGTAAGAGCACAGTAAGTCCCTTCACCGCTCCTTTTACCTCTTGCTGTTCATCCTCCATGTTCTATTTGTTTTTCTTAGCCAGCTGACTCTCATTTTGTCCCCGTACTGTTCTTCATTTTCTTTCATCCTTTCCCCCACATCTTAATTACCATATATTCCCCTGAGGTTTTTTTGTTGTTTCTGTCAAAAATGATAGTAAAAAAAACCAAACACCAAAAATCCCCCAAATTTTGACAACACTGAGAAAAATATATAATTTAATTTGCCAACACATACTCCCCAGAGAGACAATGATCTTGCCTGTAAGAAAGAAAAAGGCTCTTACACAAACAAAACAAAGCATCAAGAAAAGTTGGGGTCTAGCAAGATGTTTCTCTGGGCATTCTACACTAAGGAAAGCATTACTTGGGTAAATTAGAGTGATTTCATCTAGTATGCTGTCTCTTATAGTAATCACTATTAGTTGCTTCAGGGGAAGGTACAAGATGAGACTAACTCATGCAGAAGAAGTCTTAGCACTTCCAATCCTACCAACAAAGCTTGTCTTCACTTGACATTCTCTCAAGTTAACTAATGGCTATCTAACTTGAGGCACCTGATATTTTTAAAGGTTAATGTGCACATTGTATGCAGAACTGATCCTAGTTCTAAAAGTTTATTCTTTAACCTAAGACTATATGCTCATTGATAAAAACAGGTTATGCATGTGTGTATTCATAAAATTTCTCACTGTGAAACTCTAGCAGAGACAAACACATGGACAATACCTACTTCACTGCAGCTAGACAGGGTCAACATTACGCTCCAATACAGTCTTTCTGCTCAAAACTAGTTATAGCATAATAAAAACTATAAGGCTCTGACTTTCCTGGGATTTCCTAGCAAGATGGTTACTAAAAAGGAAAAAAACTGTAATTCTGCCTGTAAAACCCACAGGCTGCTGCTTGCCTTTCCCTGAAATCTGTTCAGGTTTTTTTCCTTTCCTCTTCTCCTATTTAAGTATCATTCTTGAATGATGACTCATGGCAGGAAACAAAGCTGCCTTGTGTCCTTGTGCAAAAGCCAGAAGGCATATGTAGGTCAACAGAGCATGTACAGAATGTCCTGCAAGCTTGAATGCAATGCACTCCACATTGTAAGTGCTTACAGTTGCAAGCAGTCACCAATGCTAAAAGTACTGGTGAAACACTACCCTGAAAACAAAAAGGAAAATCCAGTAGAAAAGAATACATCTGCTAGGAAAGATCTGGAGCCATCATTTTTGAGAAATAAACTACTTTGCTTCTGATTACTGTTTGCTAATTTGTCCAGAGATGCAGAAACTAGAGAACACTGTGAAGTTCAGGCGATGTGCAAATTCTGATTAAAAATAAACAAATATTAAAACTGGGTGGTGACCCAGTAACTTTTTCCACCATCCAGCCTTTTCTGATGCCTTGTACGCCTTCACTGTATGACAGATAACTATCTCTGATTCATAGGGAGTTACAACTTGTATGTGTTGAGAGGTTCCATCTGTCCAGACACTACTTGGAAGCATCTTCCAACAGTATCAGCCATGATTCACATGGAAAAGAACATAGGATGTAACCATGAGGATAAAATATATTTGAGATTTGTTCTGATCCACAGAGCCCCAACAGTATAATCTGGTTTGCCATTTCACTTCCAAAAAGCCCCATGCTACAAGCCATGCATGGGGAACTTAAATAGACTTCTGAGAACTTTACAGGTAGCTGACATTTGGCTGATATAAAGCTCATTATCTCTTTAAAACAACACAGAAAAATTCACATCTATGCAGCCAGTCTCAATCTTTTTTTTTTCCAAGTACTACTCTTGTGTATGATTCTACTATGTAAGTTATTGCAGCCTTTTACAATCAAATTTTCCTGTTTCTCAAATTATCTTTCCACCAGTACAACAGTAGGAAAACACAAATCAGGGAAGCTGAGATTCTGACTGTGCATAACATGGTAAGTTCACAAGTTCAAAATGTATAAATTTCCCTGCCAGTAATCTCTCTCTGTTGAGCTGAGAATAAATATAATACCACTTAATTATGGTGATATTATGCTTTACCCTCCCAGCTCTTTAAGCTCTCCTGGGGCCATTCAGGAAAAAATTTCCCCTTTGTACTATGTAGTCAGCTCTGCAGCGCCAGCAAATTTCGCTACCCTGGAACTGTGAACAGTGGTCGTCAGAAATAATTTCTAATTAGAAGGAAATGTGATTTTAAACAATCCTTACACTACAAGGAACCAAAATCTTATCTGCCCTTCCTCTTGTCAACAGAACTGCAAAATATTGCTGGCAAAATTTTGGACCTTGATATTTTCCACAGTGAGACAAAATGGAAGGCCATCCTGTAACTACGGAGGGCCTGCGTTGCCATAATGGGGAGTGTGTGCGTGCTCGTGTAGCACATGAAGAAGACAAGACTGAACAGAGAATAGAGATGGAGCTTCTTGTTATCCACACAAAGATCAGCATTTTTGTAGCTGTTGTGTTTCATTGTACAGGAGTAAAGGAAGTAAAGTTGAAAACACTGGGAAGAGATGAAGTCTGACTTAACTTCACTTTTCTATATGTCAGTCACAAAGAGAGAAAGGTCCAGATGAAAATAATTATGCAGGTTCTTGTTTGACATATTCAGTATATTTACCTCACAGCAGCACTGAAAATGTCTCTGTTTTAGAAAATGACAGTTACCAAATGCACACAATGTCCCTGGGAAATGTAAGCTACATCCGAAGGTCAAGGAGACCATCTATTTAAGCTGCAGATTGTACCTCTCTTATCTGAGGGAATAGGACTGTTGGCTTTGGACTGGAGAGAAGTCACACAGAGAGGGGTTTGAGGAGGGTCAAATAACTACGCAGAGGCTGAAATGAGCTCTGTACTGCAAAGAAAAAGTTTCAGCTGGTGTGCTTGGAGAAAATTGTCTATCTCAGCTCCTTCGGCTTCACCCAGTTAGGCTTGTTCTTGTTCATCAGCCATGTCAAGGAGAGGCATCAGATCAGTGAATTCCTTTCAGCTGTGTCTTTCTCTTACCCCAGCCTTATCCTCTGTGGGTTGTGCTTGTGCTGGGTGGGGAACAGATTTCATTGCATCGTGTGATGGAAAGGGCTTCCATCTGGGGTTTTTTTGTACTGTAAATTCTGAATTCTGTGTAATTGCTTTAGCACAAGCTTTAAAATAGATCCATATAGTTTTGCAGTAGATTTCAACTGCTAAGCACCATTTCTCCCATGCTGTTACTTAGGCACTGAATTTGCATTAGCAGGGTATCTCAGTCAAGGACATCGTGAAATTGTAGCATAATGTTACCTTGTCACGCTCTAGTGCTGTGTGAACATGAACCGTTCAAATTTGGCACTGCAAGCTGAGGACCTGAGCAGGCCAGGAAATTGTGTAGGTTTTGGGTTTGACAATTTCTTCCTTATCCTGATAGGTAATCTCCATTAGTTAGTCTTCTGACTGTCTTCAGATACTGTTAACAGTTCAGCAACAAATGACCGTCCCCCAGAATTCAACTGCAAAACCGCAAATTTGCACCAAAAAAAAACCATTTTGGGGAAACAAAAGGCAGGAGGTTTGAACCCTGGATATTCAAGAATGACTAAAATGGTATTCTCTTTAGAATTCTCCGTGTTTAGGAGTGGCTCATCATAACACCATTTCCATCAGAAAAAAATGAGTAACACAAATTCTTTAATCTGTAAATCTGCCAGACAGTGCTTCAGATCCTGATGTTTGGGGGTTTTTTAGTATTTATGATCACAAAACTGCCTGATTTTAAACTTATCCAGAATAAATTTAAATAGCGCTTAGTTATAAAAGGCAGATTTTCAAAATAGCTAAAGCTATGCAGAGTGCCTAAATAAATGGCCAGATCATCAGGTGTTCAGGATGCTGAAAACTGTGGAATTGTGGCCAGTTGTGACCAGAAGTAATTATTGTTAGGGAATTGTTTCTTACCCTATGCAAAACAAGTTAGGAACTATAACTTTTGATGGTTAGATGACTGCCTCCCACTAGCCACGAGTGTAGTTACGAGTGTTGCCAGTTTTCAGCTGACTGAATTCAGAAACTGGGAGTCTGTAGTACTAATAGTTGTTTTCCTTTGGTGTGCCAATACAGAGACACAATATATATGGCAGCTTTGATTTCAGCATACTATTCACTTCCTGTGGATGAAAGTGTCATCTTTTTACGTGTCTTATGAAAAGCAAAGGAGCTGCTTGGCTACAAACTGACCATCTGCTGAGCGACAGTACAATGCATTTACAGACCTGTTGGCCAGGTGGCGGACCTTATGATCAGGTGGAAATTTCTGAGCAGTATCTGCTTTCGGTGACAGGTGGTTACTGTGTTTTGCTCAGTAACACTGGCAAAGATACCAGCCTGTGACTAGGAGATAAAGGTGGAGACTTTCTGGATCTATTTGATAGCCTGTTGTATTGAGTTTGCATGGCAAGGTTTTGGTAGTGGGGGGCCTGCAGGAGTGGCTTCTGTGAGGAGATGCCAGAAGTTTCCCCCATATCTGACAGAGCCAATGCTAGCCAGCTCCAAGAGAGGCTCACCATTAACCAAGGCCAAGCCCATCAGCGATGGTGGTAGCATCTCTGTGATAAAATTGTTAAGAAGGGAAAAAAATCTGCACAGCAGCAGCCAAAAGAGAGGAGTGAGAATATATGAAAGAATCAATTCCGCAGACACCACGGTCAGTGAAGAAGGAGGGGGAGGAGGTGCTCCAGACACTGGAGCAGAGATTCCCCTTCAGCCCATGGTGAAAAACTTGGTGAGGCAGGCTGATCCCCTGCAGCCCATGGAAGTCCACGGTGGAGCAGTTATTCAGCTGCAGCTGATGGAGGAGAACCTTCTGCCAGATCAGGTGTGGGTGCTCAAAGGAGGCTGTGACCCCATAGGAAGCCCCCACTGGAGCAGTGTCCCATCGGGACTTGTAACCCCATGGAGAGGAGCACACACTGGAGCAGACCTTCTGACAGGGCTTGCAACCCTCTGGGGGATCCATAATGGATCAGTCGGTTCCTGAAGGACTGCATCCTGTGGAAAGGACCAGTGCTGGAGCAGTTTGTGAAGAACTGCAGCCTGTGAGAAGGACTCATGGAGAGTTCATGGAGAACTGCCTCCCATGGGAGGGAGCCCACACTAAAGCAAGGAAAGAGTATTAAGAGGAAGGAGAGACAAAGACAACGTGATTAACTGACTACAGCCCCCATTCCCTGTCCCCCTTCACCACTTGCAGGGAGGAGGTAGAGAAGCCAGGAGTGAAGTTAGGCCCAGGAAGAAGGGAGAGGTGGAGGGAAGGTGTTTTAAGATTTGGTTTTTTTTCTCATTATCCTACTCTGATTTTTGTTTGGCAGTAAATTAAATTGATTTCCCCATGTCAAGTCTGTTTTGCCTGTGTTGGTAGTTGCTGAGTGATCTCCCTGTCCTTATCTCATCCCATGAGCCTTTTGTCCCTGCTGTTGAGGAGAGGGAGTGATAGAGCAGCTTTGGTGAGCAACTGGCATCTAGCCAAGGTTAACTGACCACATCTGTGAGGATCAGTATGCACAATGTTCAGTTAGGAAGTTACTTGATCAGAGATGAAGTTTGAGCAATTGGAAAAGAATGCACTTATAGTAAGAAAACTGAAGAAACTATTTTAAAATACTATATAAATTGATGTAATTGGGAGCAACTGTATATCAGTAAACTCCCAATAAAATTCCTAAGAATAATTTTACATAATAAAAACATTATTTATTCCACATAACAATGATACGTAAAGTGAGCAGGGAGCAATGACAGAATTTCCTTTCACTTTACAAGAAGTGAAAAGCTTGCTAAAATCTTAGCTATATAACATTATGTTCAGATACGGGCATTACACTCCAAGTAAATATAAATATCAGCTGGAGAAAATCCAAAAAAGGAGTAACAAGAATGGTAAGAAATCTACAAAACTTAACCGAGGGTTGGAATAACTGGATGCATTTAATCTAGTGAAGAATGAGGGCAAATGCAGTTACAGTTCAAATACCGAAAAAGTTACTGCAAAAAGGAGCAGAATAATTATTTTATTTCACGTCCACTGAAATAGGATCAGAAGTAACAAAGTGGAAAGAGAAGAAGGTAGTTTTATATTAAGAATGTTGTAACAGTTTTAGAAAAACTTTTCTAAATGTCAGGATAGATATAAATTGAATGAATTCCAATTGGAAGGCTGTGAAATACCTGTCTTCTTCACTTGTCAGCTTTCTGGCCATTTTGCTGAGATGCAGATATGAGCTCAGCAAATTTGTTGCTTTCTCTTCCTTAGAGCTTTATCATGAACTCAGCAGATGACAGCTTCTATTAGGAGTGCAGTATGCAGGTGGAAATAAAGAAGAAAAAAGCACACAAATCTTTCTCCAAATACTAGGCCAGGTGCCACCAAGGATGAAATTTGCTTTCATTTATCACTTTTTGATGATTCCTATTCCCACTTTGAAGTGCACTTGAAAAGGACATTTTTTTCACTTGCGGCTCATTTTTACAGGACCTTTAAGCCTGAAGACTTGGTCTTCACTTGGAGAGCAGCTGCGGAATCTTCAGCAGTGATTGTAATAGCACACTCAGATCGGCAGGCTGTCCAGGTCGAAGATGTTAACTGAGATGTGTTTCAGATGGCAAAATGGCTTCATTCAGAAGTCGCTGATTTTTTTTGAAATATGCATTATGATGTTTGCAAGGTCAAAGTCTCTAGGCTGAATTAGCAAGAACACACTGTGGGCAACCTAGTAAAGGTAGCATTTCTCTTCTGAAGCATTTGCCAAAGTTTAACAAACACACAGCAAATTATGCATATATGTCAGTAAAACATAAATACAGTGAGTGCTTTATAATGGATTCAAGGAAATCTGCTTTTATCAGCTTTCATTCTAAAATGTGCAAGGTAAATAAAAGGACTGTAAGCAAATCTATTTTTCCTGTTCTTTTTTTTTTTTTTCCTTTATTTTTCCGGTCTTCACACAGTCAAAGGCTGCAGGATATATCTCTGGGAAATAAGCCTGTTAAAAATGTAGTTCTTTGGTACACACAGCTTTTCATGCACTAAGATGTGCAAACAGAACCTGTGGATGCAAAGAGAGGCCAGCTCTTCACAGCGCTCAAAACACTACAAGGAATTAAGTAGCTTAGCTCTCTCTGTGAAGTCCTGTGCAAACACAGCAGGTAATGCTAGATGAACTCTGTGCACCAATTTCAAGCTGGGTCTTCCCAGCTGAACTCTCTGGGTTCCCAAGAATATCTGTAGCATCTGGAGCTCTACTTCTGGGCTATACATTGGCAGGAACCACCTCATTAGGGGCTGAATTTGTTTGGATACTTTGTGAAGCCATCTTCAAACTTTATAGAACCTCTGATGGCGTTTGCTGATGGTCTTTGCTGTAAACATTGAATTTGTTCCATGTAGTATGGGTGATAACGCCAACAGCATTAACAGAAGTGCTGATGTTGCCCTTTCCTTTATTGCACTCCTGCCTGCGTCCCTTTGCTTTGTAGTGTCCTTAGTCCATGTCCCATAAATACCCTTCCTCCAGTGTTAGTACTGCCAACTGCTTAGAGCTCTTGGTATTTCAAAGTCTGCTCAACTAGGACTGGATGTGATCCTCTCTCAAGAGAACAGGAATCTGTCCTGGGGATCCTGATAGGGCTATATTGAAGCACAGAAGGAGAGAAAAGTGTGGCCACTCTAAGGAGATCTGTACCCTTTTCTGTGTGTATTTGTAAACAAGTTGTTAACTGCGAACACTCGTGCTGCATGGTGCACTTGCGTGCAGAACAGGAAGGTGATATCAGGTCAAGATGATTTGAGCCCTGGAGAAAGCTGTACGCAAGTAAACAGAGCAGCTGATCCAGGTGCAGAGGAATGCCAGATGGAAAGCAATAGGCAGCAGGATGTCTTACCTGAAATATATATGGATTCAGTGGGACTCTGTTTCCTGCAGGCCTCTCGTGTGCAGCAGTGAAACAGGTGAGATGACTCAGTGCCAGCTTCTTGGATATATTTGTCAGTGTTGCTGTGGGAAGCAAGAAACCATCAGGAAGGTTACACAGGTCTTTCCTGTGTTGGTCTTCAGATGTAATGAGGTCATTCCTTCTCTTCTTGATACAATCTGGCAATGGGTATATGGCCATTTCCTGAAACTATGTGAGTCATATTGACTTCATTCATTTTACTTTGATTTTCTAAGGTAAAGAATAAACATACCTGAAGCTATTGCACTTCCATTTTGGCTCACTGGTCTGTTTTTAAATGTCTTGCAAGTCTTTCCATTGTTCGCCATGTTAATTTAAAGGAGTCCATTCGTGTTAGATCCTGCAAATCATTACTGTCATTGCCTTCCAGAATTTGGTTTGGTTTCTGGTTTGTTTGGGTTTTTTTCCTGTCATGTACATCCTATGATTTTAATGTATCTTCTTTTTTTTTTTCCATGAGGAAGAAAAAAATAAATAATTCTTGCAAAGCACCTCTTTGGAGGGAATAGACAAACTGTATTTGTAATATCAAGAGGAAGCTGTTGGCTTGTCCCCAAAAAATATGTCTAGAAAAAGTGACTTGGATTCAGGTACATGGCTGTTCATATTTAAGGATCTTATGATTGGGTTTCAAGGTGATCAGTTCTCACTAGCTAGCATGCTTATACAGGAGACGACGAGGGAAAACCAATTTGAATCTGTAAAAACACTAAATTTTTTTTCCTGTGCTTTTCATTTTAATAAGCTTGATTAAAAATAAATAAATAAATAAAAATCTTGAAGTGCTTTAGAAGAGAGATTGATTATGTTATTGTCCTGCACTATTCCTCCTCAGACATGGTTCCATTTCAGAATGAGTTTTCATGCATTAGAAGTTATGCACTATAAATATTGGTCTGTGGAGGAAATGAGTTGTTACACATTTAACATTCCCCAGTTGTCTACACCATTCATACCAACAGCATTACATATTTATGTATGGCATCATAACACAGACCCACCCATGCAATAATTATTACCATATGAATGCGAGACACTTACTGAAAGTCCACTTAGGAACATACAGGTCTGTTCATGGATGAATATATATGTAGTAGTATAATGGCCATAAATACTGCTAAGCCAAGCCTTGCTAGGTTCAGGTACTTCACAGACACATGTTTTCATCGGTGTATTAGGCTGACTTTATTACATGCAGGTAAGGTGAGCACAATAGTACATAGGCTTAGAAGTCAATCGACTGACTAAGCTTGGTAGCTTATAAAGTGAGTCTTCTTGAGAATTCACTAATGAGAGCTTCACTTCAAGTATTTAAGACTACCCTGCCATGCTGCTGTGCAAGCATGCAGCTGTGGAAGGCATTTGAATATGTAACCCTCCACTTACAGATGCAATAATAGGATGCGGAGTGTATGTAGTGTGCAAGGTTGCATTAGTTTTCTTGCTTCTAAAGAGAGGAAGTTAGAGGAATGTAAAACTGATCTATCATGACCAGTGGAATTTCACAACAGAGATGATGTCGCAAAGACTTCCTGAATGATAAATGGGTATCTTGACTTAGCCACACATTTCTACTTTAATTACCAAATATGCAGACATAGAATTGCAGGCACATCGGAAAGTAAGTCTTTTTGACCTTCATTCTGTTTTCAGCTGTAGTTTAGTCTTGCTGTAGGACAGAAATCATTATTTCACACCTCATCATTCAGTGATGTAGTTTCTATGCAGTCATCTTTTTCCTCACCATCAGTCAGTGTTTATAAGAGCTAAGGGGAAGGATAAACATTTTCCTGTAAGTACCCCACCAGATTTTCATGTTGGCAGACATACTCACAGAAGTAATTTCAGCGGGCTTGCTGATGATGTCATTTCACAGTAGTCTTTGTTCCTAATTCTTCTGACCCTGTCTGACGGACTGCTTCCCATATGACTCTCACTTCCTTCTCACATCTGCATTGCACTTCCTGCCTCCACTGGTCATTCACAGTCTCTCGCTCTCTTTGTGTTTTCTGCAATCAATCCCTTCTGTTTTTCTGCCATATAAAGCGGCGAGACAAAGCCACACATTGAAACAGAAAATCAAGACAGAAATCACAGAATCGAAAAGATCACCACTACTGCTGTTTTGCTCTACCTTTGTCTTTTTTCTCCCTCATATCTGTCTTACTCTTTAGATTCTTAGCATTCCTTATGCTCTACAGTGGAAGTGTTAGTGCACTGTAAAAATGTAAGTATTTTCAACACTTCCTTGTGAAAGCTAATGTGAAATGTGCGAGTAATAATGTGGAACATTTAGTAACTTAAGTCTTTCTAATGGCTTCGAAGTGTTGTGACTTCTCAGTATTTCCTCTAGGAAACTAATATTACAAACCTAAAACTCTACATTTTACCTAATTTTGAATTATAAAATCATCAAAACCAAGTCTGGAATCATTTCATCATACTCCAAAAATTCAGTGATTAGATTTGGTTTAAAATGTGGCACTTCAACACATGCACATTATAAACAATTGCAAGCAACTGAGCTTATTAGAATAAAGTCACTATGTCAGCTTTTAAAATGACATGCAAGAGAGTCAAAATGTTCTGTGTTTTAAGCATATGGGATATCAGGTAATCACTACAGTGTTGTTTCAGTCCAGTTGGTACTTGGTTACAGGAAGGTTATGATTTTTAATGATTGATGCCAACACAAATATGAAGTATCTATGTATTCCAGTCATTCCCGTTCTATACAACACGTGTGTATTTTGCATCTAAACTCTATATACATGTGTAGACAGACAACTATCACATCTATATATATGTTATGTGTATGTATCTCAGATGTACAGTGTGTGCACATGAACCATTGTGTTCACACTATAATTATCCCCAGCCATGCTCTTTATGGTTACATGAATTAGTGGTAATTGTAAGATAAAAAATTACTGGTGTAACTATGCTATGATTTCAGTGTAATTACAGTCATCGTATTATGAATTTAAACCAGATATCAAGCCTGTACTCATTCAAAATAAAACATTTAAGTGCAGCCATTGCACAGAACAGCTTGAAACTTATTTCACTTTCTGAAAGTTTCCTCTTTCTCTCCCACACCATTGCCTTTCTTTTTTTTTAATAATTAGAAAGAAGAATCTGTGGGCAACTGAAAGACTCATATATATGACATATGCTTGGAAGAAAAAAAATATGGAAAATCAGCCTTTTCCTTCTATTGCAAAGTGGAGAATTATTAAATCCTAACTATTTTTTCTAAAGAGATTTACAGGAAATTTTGAACCACATCTTTGTAAGATACTATAATAGGATGTTTTTCCGTTTCGATCTTACTTTTAATCAGTATAATTCTACTATACCTTTGTCCTGGTTTGAGCTAATTCTGTTCAGTGATTTCACTTTTCAGGTAAGTCTCTTCTAACTAACTGCACTTTCTGACGTTAGCAGCTTCTGGCCATGATAACACTTGATATTTAGAGTGACTACCAAAGATTGGTGTGCAGACCAAGGCCACTGCTGGATGTTGTGTACCACATTGGGGGTGCAGAAGGTAAAAGGCCACCCCTGCAAGGAGGAGAGGACAGGCCAGGTGACCCTAAACTGACCAGCGAGGTATTCCATCTCATATAGGTCATATTCCATATAAAGCTGAGGGATCACAACGGTGAAGCTCTCTTCTTCAATGGCTGGCATCTGAGGAGGACTCTATCCATTCTGCCTTCAATCCCAATCCATATGTTCCTGAATCCAGTTCTAGGATCCAGCTTCTGAATCTGGTTCCCATCTGCTACTGAGTCCAGTCTGGAACTGCCTGCTCCACAGCATCAGTGACGATGGTGATGGAATTGCCATTGGGGGGTTGGGTTTGATATTGGTTTTGTATATATTTGTATATATTGTATTTTATTATTTTCATTAAAGCTATTTTAGTTTTCTTTTCCAAACCACGAGTCTCCCTTATTCCTCTTCCATTTTCCTTTGAGAAGGGGGGAGGGGTTCATAGAGAGCACCTATCATAGACCCATGTCTAGTGGATGGCCTAACCCTAAACCTTGACATTATTATTTCCATATGTCGCTTCACTGAAGATGCATTGAAGTCACAGTCCATCTTGAAACTGAAAATAAAAAATAAGGAAGATCTCCATACTGGTATTTGGCCACAAAACTGGGCCCAACACCTTTGCACTTCCAAAAAAGACAACAAAATTATTCATAGATATAAACAGGGAGGACTGTTGCTTTTCACTTGAAAGAAAGGCAGTTATTTTAATTAAACATCCCTAAGAAATGACCCATTAATTTTGCAGCTGAATAGTAAAAATAGCTTTTAATTCTTAAAATATAGCCATCCAGCCTAGGATGCTCAGGAACTAGAGCAATTGCGACTAACATAAGACATTGTCTTAGTGCTCAGCATGGCAGCTACAGTTGAAACCCCCAGTAGCCGTTTTCGGCATGCAAAGGCTTCTCAGCTTCTGAAGACCACCTGCAATAAACCCTGTGGTTCAAAGGAGAAGATTATGACACATTTTGTCCCATGTCAAGTTCTCCCTGATAGTGACATCGCAGGCTGCAGCCAGTGAATGTGCTTTTGGGAAGAGCACCACACTGGGAGACATGTGCCATGAACACAGCCTGTCATTACGGGCTCTCTCCCGCTCCTCATTCACCACGTGCCACACATTGCTGATCAGCATGATCTTGGGTGCCAGAGTGAGAGGAGGCAGCAGTGCTGTGCCAGCGCATGAGCTATGGGTGATGTAAAATGAGATGAGAAGCTGTTGAGTAAGCCCGAAGCTTCCTGAATCAGGGATCTATAGCCTGTTTACTCCTAAAATGTTCTATTGTTAGTGCAAACGTCAGATATCAGTGTAAACATCTACAGGCCTGTTTCCTCACTACCCTGAAGCTTATGACATCATTTACAAAATCAGAACTATATATTAACAAATGGGCTTATCAATACACATGGTAAAGTGTGGGGCAGAGGAAGCACACACTTTCATATGTAACTGTTTAGCACTGTTAAAGAGTGAAAGAGGGGACATGAAAAAGCTGGATATACCAAATAAAATATAGTGCTTTCAATAGCACCATTGGCTATAAAAATGTCACTGTTCTGTGCTTGATATTAAGCGTGTTTTCTGTTTAAACTCAAGGTGAGTGTAAAACAAGGTCTCTTTACAGATGGAATTATTCTGTTCCATAAGTCTTTCAAAGAACAGCACACACACTCCTTTCTAATGCAGCAGACCATAATTTGACCAACTGGTGCTGGTGGTAGTGATAAATAGGGAGATGGAAAGCCAGAGAAGTTTATCGCATCAACTAGAAACCAGGAATAAAACTCTGCACTTTTGAAATGCTATAAAGTGTGCTCATGAATCATAAAAAGAACTTATAGCCACAGTGATTTGTACTTTACAGTAAAAATCTGATGTCTGAAGAATTTGGGATCGTTTGTGCTTTTCTGCAGTGAAGGAATTGGGGTGAGGGAGCACTAAATCTGCGACTTCACAAATTTGATTTTAGCACCACAGCAGTGAGTCTGCCTAGATAGTTGCTTCTAGCATGGCCCCTCATCAGCTGCTCTTTAACATAACCACTTCACAGTGAGTAGGAAAGTTTATACTAAAAAGGCAATTCTAAAATGCTACACAGAAGACCTGTAGAATAGGAATTCGGATTGTTTAAAAAAACAAGGAAGAAATTCTTTCCCATTGCAGAGTTTGGTAGTACTGGAAAAAGCTCAGAATTGGTTTCTCTTGTGGATGCAAGAGACATCTCAAGAAGATCAAAAGTAGATATCTCTTTATTTGTGATAACTTAGAATATATAATCAGTGAATGCTTTTTATTGGGAAGGGACCTTTAAAGGTCATCTAATCCATGCCCAACCTGCAATGAATAGGGACATCTTTAACTAGATCAGTTTGTTCAAAGCCTCATCCAGCCTGATCTTGAATGTCTCCAAGGATGGGACATCTACAAGTTCTCTGGGCAACCTCTTCCAATGTTTCACTACCCTCATTGTAAAAAATTTCTTCCCTTTATCTAGTCTGAATCCTCCTTCTTTTAGTTTAAAACCATCACCTCATGTCCTATCACCACAGGTCCTACTAAAAAGTCCATCTTCATCTTTCTTCTAAGCCTCCTTCAAGTACTGAAAGGTCACAGTAAGGTCTCCTTGGAGTCTTCTCTTCTCCAGGCTGAACAACCCCAATACTCAGCCTGTCTTCTTAGAAGAGGTGCTCCAGTCCTCTGATCATTTCTGTGGCTCTTCTCTGGACCTGCTCCAACAGGTCCATGTCCTTCTTGTGCTGAGGACTCCAGCGCTAGACACAGTACTCCACGTGGGATGTCACCAGAGCAGAGTAGAGAGGCAGAATTACTTCCTTTGACCTGCTGGTAACGCTTCTTTTGATGCAGCCCAAAGTTAGCTTCCTGGGCTGCGAGCACACATGGCCAGCTCATTGTGCACATCTTACAAATTTGTAGACTTGTTTTCTATTATGTGACGTCAAAAATGCACATGTTTAATAGTTCAGGTCTGAGTGAAACTGCAGTGGTGACAGGAAGGTGTCATACTGAAGCAATTTCTTCCATGTCGGATGGAGCATGGCCTGCACCAGGCAGTTCTAATATGGAGACTACAACCCCTACAGGCTTCCTGACTGCTGTAATTTCATACATCCACCGTGCATGTCTTGCAGTTTTCACAACATGCCCTTAACATGAATTTTGAAAGGACAAACAGGAAGTCAGTATATGTCTGTGCCACTTGGTATTTTTCATGGCTTTTACATTCTAAACAAAACATTTTCAACTTTTCATTCTTGTACTAATCAAAGTTTTCAGACATCTCTGAACTCAAATTTCTGTAATGGTGTACTTGCTTGAGATGGAAGTATCACACCTGAAAACTATTTCTTAAGAGAGTATAATACAGACATACAGATAGACAACTGTTCTACAACTGTTGGTGACATTTTTCTTCCAGTTTTGTATGTCTTTTCCTAGTCTTCTATTTTACTTTTTGTTCATTCATATTCAGTGAAGATTTACATGTTCATCATAACTACCAGATGTCTTTTCTAAGGAATCAGTCAATGTAGAAGCCGTCATTAGGTATTACATGTTCTCATTCTTTTCAGTTGTCCACGTTATGAAAATTCCCTATTATATCAAGCAATCTTTATAGTGTCAAAGTGTATAAGCTTAGTTAATATAGATTACTTCACATTATACACTGCAATGTAATGAGGTAATTTAATTTTACTGGACTTTGGTATTGTTCATGCTTAAGTAAAACAAAGTAATGGACACCAGCTCATTGCAAGGACCAGAAGGACAACTGTAGCCCGGAAATAAGGACTTTATTTCTTGGAAACTTAGAACTGTCCATGAAGGATAAAAGATAACCCTGAACATCCAAGATAATGCCAACATCCTAGCCCTTCTAATCTTTGAAACTTCCAGCATTGTCTGGGGTCATAGTAACTATAGCAAGATTGATCTCTAGATCAATAAGCAAGCAGCCAGAATGCCGCAGAAATCTAGTTGCTTTGAAAGTTTCACTAAGATTAGTAATCAGTAATGTTGTGTTAGTGATTAGTTAAATCGTGTTGTTGCTGAACACCTGAAGGGCACAAGAATTTTGTGTAAAACGGCATTTGGGATCCTCCAGTTTGGCTGGGACACCTCACATGCAAGAATACATATTTACTCTTTTAGTTCTATACTTTGTGTACTGGCATGAGCCAGTTGCAAATTTTCATAACATCTAACACAGAAAAACAAAGAAAATTAACTGTTATTATACAGACATCTGGTTGTCTCCATTAGCTTCCTATGGACCGACCTTTCTTCTCTTGTGACCTTTTCTGTTGGGATGCAAAGTGTCTGTAAACACATTATATTCTAAGGAATTGTGTTTTACCTATTGACATTATTAATGCTACTGAAAAAAAAAGCAAAAAAAAAAAAAAAAAAGCATTACTGCTCTGGTGACATGATTTTAGAAAGCAATTCCGCCGCATGACAGTGATACACAAACTGTGCTCCTTTCCGATCTCGGTCTCTGCCATGAAAACCAAAATTCTGATGGGATGTTCTGTACTGTCCTTCCTTTCACAACACCATGTGCTCTTCAGCTCACCTCCGCCACGCTCCCACAGGAACAGGAAGGACTAGGCGAGCACACAACAGAATTGCAGGAGGAGCGGTGTGCGGGGAGCCCTCCTCGGGCAGAGCCAGCGCCAGGCCCGGCGGCGCCAGGCCGCTGCCTTCCCGGTACGCCCAGCACCGTCCGGCGGGCGCCCGTTGCTCCTCTCCCGTCTCGACCCTCCGTTTGGGCGGTTTCGGGCCGTTTTCGCGGCT
>VWZK01002274.1:50862-63941 GCA_013396935.1 Baryphthengus martii | reverse complement strand
GACAGTTCCCTTCCCCCTCCCCCTCCCTGCGACGGCCGTGTTCCGAACTCTCTAGAGGCTCCTCGTGCCCGGAGCCCCGGTTGCTAAGTAACGCCGCTTACCTCACGCGCGTTGCCACGGTGACAGCTGCCCGCGCCCGCCGCCATGGCAGCCCCTCAGCGGGAGGGAGGGAGGCCCTGGGGCCCCTTGCGGAGCCTTGGGAGGCTCCGCACCTCCTGGCCTGGAGGTCTGACACCGGGTACCCCTGGCCTCTCTTCCCTCAGCCTTCTGGCCAGAGGCGCCAAGCCCAGGCAGAACTCGCAGCTCTGCCCTAACAGTTTTGGGAGAACTTGCTTCTCCGCACCTTTGAAAAAAATGATGACAAAAATGTTGTTTGCTAAAAGCAGAGACCGGGAATCCAGGCAGGCTGTGAGGTGGCCCTTCACGAGCCTCACCGTGGTCGTGGTTCAGCTAACAGGCAGGCGTAGTTTGTTTCACTTCCATACACACCGTATGTTGTTGGAAGTAGCTTTCTCCAAAGGTGCCTAAGGGAGTTAAGAGCATGTGTTGCATGCACGTATGTGTGCATGGCCGGAGAGGAGCCCTCATGAAGGGATCATCTTGAGTGGGAATTCAAACCCCAAAGCGTTCAGTTTCCTATTCTAAGGAGTTGCACTTACCACTCTTCTAAACTTGTTCGTAACTAGTAAGTAAAACCACAGTGCTAATCCTTAGCAAGAAACAGAATGATACAGTGGAAAACCAAAACCCTTCTAGCAAATACAATATTACTTTTCAGCAACTGGAAGAAGTCCCTCTAAAATTAGAGGAAGCAAGGCCACTAAAAAGAGAAGAAACTTCAAAGCAGAAGAGAATTACTTGTCCAAGCAAAACCTGAAACAAGATAAACGTCTTACCCCTTTGCAATAGGTAGAAGGCTTTTCTGGATGAATACATCATCTCCCTTTAAGAATTATTATTTAGTAATTCCAGTTCTCACAGCTGTGATGGATATATATAAACCAAGTTTGGTTTTCTGCTGTTGCTCCCATGCTGTAGCTTACGGATTCACCAATTAGTAGCTATGTCATTCTTCATTGGTTTTGCTGCTGGGTGACCAAAAATGTGAGCGAACCTGCTCTTTTCTCAAGCGATTAGAGAAGCCCCGAACAGTTTCACATCTCCGGGAGAACTGAAAGTCACAGACAGGCTAGGAAAGGGTAAAGCAGAAGAGATACCAGAGAGATACTAGAGCTTGTAGCCGCTGGAACAGGTGAGACAGAAACAGCACATGCCCTGTAGGCACATCTCAGAAGTGAATGGGATGGACATTAGCATGAGACTAGTACAAAAGGCAGAGCTACACAGGATACTGGAGAGAAATTCACCTAAAAAGCTCAATAATTTGAGACATGAGGGTTTCATGTCTTTTATTCACAGCTTTGTCCCTTGACAGTGACACTCCTGACCAGATTCCAGGGCAATTCCAGAACTTGGTTTTTGTACATCAGGTTTAGGGGACTGGAATGGAAGGGTGATTGTGGAGACGAGAATCTAAAGAAAGGATACTTGGTTAAATTTTGTAAGTTAGGTAGGTTTTAATGGAGTATCAAATATTCAAGTGATATTTCTAACAACTATTTCTGTTGTTAATCAAATACTGTGTAGAAAGTATGTTATTTAAGTATTGTAAAACATTTCTGTCATTTTTGCACAAAATGTATTTTGGTAGCTGACAGTGTTACTGTCAGATACACTGAAAATGATGCATTCCTTTTATTTCAGGCAACTCAGCACTAGCATCACGAGAGTGTATTTAACTCTGATTAATACATTACGTTCTAGAGAGTGCCCTCTGTTTTTGTTTTGTTTTAGAGACACAAAACCAGGATAAACAGGTCACATAATGAGTGTTTATAAATTAAAAATATCTGAATTTTCAACCAACTATATTTTTAGTAGTTTTGACATTTCATTAAGCAGCATTATTAATATCATACAACTCAATATACAATACGATTTTCTTTTGAATTAAATCGTGATGTTTTATAGGTATCTGAAATTTGGGCTAATGTGCAAATGCAAAATAGTGTATTTGCTCAAAGATATTATAAGTGTTTAGAACGTGCCATTGAGTTGGCAGCATAACTTCTTCCACGTTATCTATGGATTTTCTGCATGATATATTTATCTTCCTCCTGCTCCAAGAGGAGCAGAAAGAACTTTTTCTCACAGAAAGAACATCATTAGGAACCTGTCCCTACCCCATCCTAATGAAGAAACCGAGTATGATGAGATAATGTTTTATTTTGGTTTTTTAAAAGTTATTCACTTCCTTTTGAAACAAACGAGGTACATTTGGAAAGATGGTTTTCTTATAATTTGATTTATGCAGTGGGCTACATCAAGAAAACATTAAAGTGTCAACTTATAATACTATAGCAGAATAACACAAACAAAACATGAACCAGTAGTAGCTTGTGGTAAAAGTAACTAATGTTTCAGCATTTTTATTAAAAAAAAAAAGCAAAGACTAAAGGAAAGTATATGATTTACTACACAAAGGTTTGAGATAGGGGAGGGGGGAAGGTGTTTTCATTTTTGTTTTTATTTCTCACTATATATTTTAGTCGGCAATAAATTAAATTAATGGTCCCCAGGTCGAGTTTGTTTTGCCAGTGGCAGTAACTGGTAAGTCTTTTTACTGTCTTTATCTCGACTATCCTAAGCTTGTCCATCCTATTTTTTCCACTCCTCCTGTTGAAAAGGGGGGGTGATAGAGCGGCTGGGTGGGCATCTGACTGCTAGACAAGGCTAAGCCGCCATAGTCCTTTTTGGTGTCTAACATGGGGCTTAAGGAATTTAAGATAATGACAGTAATTGGGAGAGGTAATGGGCAATACTTGGACTGGACATTGCCAGGGAGTGGAACAATTTGGAGGAGCTTTGACACTGGTGTTGAAAATTTTTTGTTGTGGCAAAGGGACAAGTGGTGGAGTTTTATTGTGTGTGTGTACTGTTCACCCTTGTCAGGTTCGTGACACTTTTGTAGGATAGTAGGGTAGAAATAGCATAGTATATTTTCAGCTTCTAACTGTGTCCAGTGTCATTTCTGATGAATGGAAACTAGGAATCTGAATAACACAGTGATAGCCATGGAAAGGATAAATCCAGTCCACAGCAACCCAGTTGCATAAGCAAATGATTGATGAAAAAGCTCAGAATACCCTTTCTCACCTGCTCATATTTCGGTCACAAGCAATGGACTGTACAGTTGTAGAGTTGTTTCAAAGCTGTTGTGAAAAAAAAAAAAAGAAAAGAAAGAAAAAAATCATAAATAGTTGAAATAACGGAATTGAATGGGATCAAAGGAAAACAAGCTTCAGTAACACTTGATTCAGGGCTTGCAAGACTTGGCAGCACCTGAACATGAACTGATAATAGCACTGGCAGATTCTTACCATTGTAGCACAGTTGAGGAACAAAGGCATGCAGAAGATTGTTGGAAGAGGAGAAAGATTAGAGAACAAAGAATTGGTAAGAGTGGAAGGAGAGTAGGTTGCAGCTGTGGCAGTGAACGAGGACATTAAGGGATGGAGTAAATGGAATGGACGGAGAAGATAAATGTTTGGCAGCTCTACGTTCAGTCCTGCTGTTTGTGTAATCATCTGGTCCTCTTTTCACAGCCTCCACAGCCACAGGGAATGGCTGGTATAGAACAGACGTTTCTCACACAAAAGCGAGAATGAGTAAGTGATTTCAGGTCCCTGTATCATAGAGAACGTCTTTCTGAGAGGCCCCTGCTACACTGGTAGAGGGATGATTTTCCTCTATGTGTACATTTTAGCCTGTTAGCCAAATTTTAAGAAGGTCTTCTCATCAGTGGTTCCTTCATTCAAATTCTGAAGACCGTGCTTCCCTGGTGAAAGGGGAAAAAGAGGCAACCTAAGCTTCTCTTCCTTTCCTCCCCCTTTCAAGACTGTATATGTATGTACTATGATCTGCAGGACCTCTGTGTCAAAATTACAAGAGGTGCTTTCTCACTTCCCCAAGTACACCAAGATGTGGAGAAATTGCCTAAAATCTTTCTGCTAAATCATAGAAATACTTCATTAAGACGGCAGTAACTGGAAATGGATAGCTGCCAAGTTCTCCATTTGTTGATGATTTTAATCAGGTTCCATGATGTTGTGGTTCAGAGCCAAAACCTGCAGCTGCTCACTCTAAGCCCTACCCTCGAACAGGAAGGAGAAGAGGCAGAAAAAATGCAAAAAAAAAAGCAAAAATCCCTGAGGGTTGAGATAATGCAATGCAACAGGGGAAACAACAAGCAGCAGCAACAAAAAAGGGTAATGAAACAATACACACCAAGAAGGGGGAACCAATGACCCAAGCAAATGGAATGGGGTGTGAACCCCACCCACCCTTTGTCTGGCCGGCCTCTCACCCTTATATACTGGGCATGACTCAGTAGTATTGAATAACACTGCCCAGGGTTCCATTGTCTATCTTGATTGTGACCCCTCCCTCCCGACTTTTTAGTGAAAATTAACCCTATCCTAACCCAGGACAAGTGAATACCATGTGTTTTGGTGAGTTACCTGCCTCAGTAATGGAAGACTGTTTGATATTTTATAAGCTATATTTGTACAAGAGGTATCGATCATGTTTTACCGCATGATAAAAAGAACTTATAGGAGGAAGTCATAAGAAAGTACTCAGAATGTGGGAAAAAAAAAAAAAACGGATGACAGTTTCATTTAGGAAAAAGCTTTAAAGGCAAGACAATGACTTATAGTAAAAACAATGGACAATTTAACAGTGACAAAATCCAAAAGGTTCCTTTTTTTTAATTATTTTTTTAATTATTTTTTTTAGGTTTGGCATAAATATAGTGAGGTTGAAGTTGCCCTTCGTTTTTACTTTAAATCACTGTGAAGAAAATTCAACTCAAGCAGGAAATACAACAGCAACAAATCCAACAATTATAAATAAATAAACACAAACAAGCACGTTCTTACATTCTACTCCTTTTCTGACAGCCAAAGTTTTACTTACAAACTCTCCGTCAAGTTAATACAAGAACGATCATCCTGTGTTTAAAAAAAGAAAATAAAAAAGAGAGACCTTTCAAACTACAACCCAGGAGATCATGAGCTATCCTTAACTTCCAATTATTATATAATTAATGTCGTCTTGAAAAAGTTCACTTTTAAAGTTCATCTTTTAAAGGTGTTGCTGAACCACTCTGCATCTGATTCTTCACTGGTGATTTCTTGCAGATACACATCATTTATTGAGAATTTTTTTCCCACTATTATCACCTGGATTCATTAACTCATGAGTCTTTCACTTTCTAGAAGGATCTAAAGCAGGTGTTACATTGAAAAAAGCCAAAGGTTGGAGCTGAGAAAAAAAACCTGATAAAAGAAATAGACTGACCCTGAGGGTAAGCCTTTTTAAACAGTATAGAATTTTTCCTTCTAAATAAAGTGTTTCTATTTCTAAAGATTCAAAAAGGTCAACTCTTTTCATTCATTTAAACTAAGTCAGTAACACGACTACACAAAAATAAGCCCACATGTTTCAGATAATCTGCATAGTTCATTTACTGAAGACATCCCACATTCAATACATTCCTGGATGATGTTCAGATAGATTTCTTCCAATGTGTGAAAACATACTCCCAAGAGGGAAACATGTGAAATATTCTTTACATTTCTTCATCAATTTCTAAAAATACTTAAATGTATTGGATAAAACTTAATGACATGCACACTTATAAAAATTTAACTGTGAAATCTGGAGGTCACATGCATTGCATCTAAGAAGTATTGGGGGAGTTAAAACTGAGCGCTTATTTCTGAACCTCTACTATAATAACGATGGTACCACAGCATTACTTTGCATTTTTAGCAGGGGGGAAAGCATCTTCCAAATCAAACTACTTTGAGAGCAACTACCTCTGAAGTTATGGAAAGACAACTGTATTCATGAAGTTACAGTCAACAGACTTGATGAAAACCAGATTGTTCCACGGCCACCACATGCATATTTCTAGTGATTCAAAATAAACTGCAAGAAAAACAGCTAAAACCAAAAGAGCTTTTATAGCTTTAAAGTTCTCCAGTATATCAGGTGCTGTTTTTATAACTAGGTTTTACAACTTTCTCAGCTGAAAGAGTAAGCGGGACAAGGGGAGACAATCTCTTTTTTTCCAACAAACGGGCTCCTGATTGATGCTTAAAATTGACTTAATTTTTAGACCCTTTGGAAAAGAAAAAAAAAGTAAAACTACTTTTTCTTTTGAAGTCTCATAGACTCTTTAGTGAGATGTTAAGCACAAGAATTCATGGTGCAGATGATACTTGCTTGTATGTCAAAATACTGATAGTTCAGTGTAGTAGAAACAAATTTAACAAGCTATAAAAATATGCTTTTGTCACTACTTTTTTTCCCCAAATCCTCTTATTACAGGTAATAGATAATATTTTACAAAAGTCACATTACAGGAAGGTACTTGATCTTCAGTGAAAAGCAATCTAGGTGAAAATGCCTTAAATAGCTTTAATTCATTATAGTAAAACCTCCTCAAGTATTTTGGTACATTTACCATATTTGTGCTCTTTGTGCATTGTTAAGTTTAGGAAATGTCTTAACATATTTTCTTAGATTTCTTCCTGCTTGTTGTGCGTTAAGTTTCTATACTTAAGAAAAAAAGTGCCCTTATATGAATAAGGAATTAAAAAAATATTCTGTTCTTCTTCATCAGAAGGTATGAAATTCTTTTTACAATGAGCCTTCCTAGTGAAATTCTTGCAGTCCCAAATCATATAGAATGGTTTTGGTTGGAAAGGACCTTTAAAGATCATCTAGTCCAGCCCCACGGCAGTAAACAGGGACATCTTTAATTAGATCAGGGTGCTCAGAGCCTCATCAAGCCTGACCTTGAATGTCTTCAGGGATGGGATATCTTACCACCTCTCTGGAAAATCTGTTCCAGGGTTCCATTAACCTCATAGTAAGGATCTTCTTCCTAATGTCTAATCTAAATCTACCCTTTTCTACTTTAAAACCATTGCTCCTCATCTTTTCATCACACGCCCTTGTAAAAGTCCCTCCCAGCTTTCTTGTAGGCCCTCTTCAGGTACTGGAAGGCTGCTGTAAGATCACCCTGGAGTCTGCTCTTCTCCAGGTTGAACAACCCCAGCTCTCTCAGCATGGCCTCTTAGGAGAGGTGATCCAGCCCTCTGATCGTATTTGTGGTCCTCCTCTGAACCTGCTCCATAAGGTCCATGTCCTTGTTTTGAGGGCTCCAGAGCTGGGCACAGTACTCCAGGTGGGATCTTACCAGAGCAGAGTGGCAGAATCACCTCTCTTGATCTGCTGGCCATTCTTCTTTAGATGCAATCCAGGATGTGGCTTGCCTTCTGGGCTGCATGGATGCACTGTTGGTTCCTGTCTAGCTTTTTGTCCACCAGTTCCCTCAAGTCCTTTTCCACAGGGCTGCTCTCTATCATCTCATCCCCCAGCCTGTATTGATAATGAAACGAGGGAAGGGTAACTAACAATGCATAGTTTAGAATGTGGTTAATGAGAAATTTAGAAAAGAATGTAAGCAGGAATTTATCCAACTGCTGGAGCCAGGGTGACTGTCCTCACTGCCTAGGTAAGCATAAACAACAGATAGTAAGAACTTTAAGTTTCAGATAAGTAGGAACTCTGCTCCCTGCAAGGACACCTGAGGAAGGACAGAGCCGGATCAGCACAACTCAGAAATTTTGGAACAAGGGTGAGAAGAACAGTGTGAGGAAGACTGTTGCCTTCATCCCAGAGACCCCAGCCCATGACCCCTGGACGGCAGTACGTATGCGCCAAAAGGAGACTTATGATAATGAGTTCCCCAAAATAATTGTAATAACCCCACCTATTCCCAGAACTGATTGGAATAACTCAGCCCATACTAATGAATATGCATGTTTTGTAACCATATAAGCAAGCAAGTTTTAGTCCCTGGTATGCAAGTTAGGTAGAGCTATCCCCTTGCATCCGGCGCCGTAATAAACATACCCTGCTTTAAACTCTTTACGAGTTTGGACTTTGTTTCCGCACGTCAATAACAAGAATTATCCTGACCTAGGATGAGGGACCTTGCACTTGGTCTTCGTGAACCTCATGAGGTTCAGCTGGGCCCACTTCTCCAGCTTGTCTAGGTCCCTCTGGATGACATCCTGTTCCTCTGGCATAATGGCCACATCATTCAGCTTGATGTTGTGTGCAGATTTGCTGAGGGTGCACTCAATTCCACTGTCTATATCATTGGTGAAGATATTAAATAATGCTGGTCCCGGTATGGATTCCTGAGGGACACCACTCATCAACAGTCTCCATCTGGACATCAAGTCATTGACCACTATTCTCTGGATGTGACCATCCAGCCAATTCCTTATCCACTGAACCATCCACACGTCAAATCCGTATCTCACCAGCTTAGAGAGAAGGATGTTGTGGGGCACTGTGTCAAAGGCCTTGCAGAAGTCCAGATAGATGACATCTATAGCTCTTCTCTAGTCCACTGATGTAGTCACTCCATTCTAGGTTGGTCAGGCAGGACTTGCCCTTGGTGAAGGCATGCTGGCTCTCTTGATTCACCTCCCTACCCTTAATGTGCCTTAACGGCACTTCTAGGAGGATCTGTTCCATGATCTTCCCAGGCACAGAGGTGAGGCTGACAGGTCAGTAGTTCCAGGGGTCACCCTTTCTACCCTTTTTAAAAATGGGTGCAATTTTTCCCTTCTTCCAGTCACCAGGGACTCAACCTGACTGCCATGACTTTTTGAATATTATAGAGAGTGACTTGGCAACTACATCAGCCAATTCCCTCGGGACTCTGGGATGTATCTCATCAGGTCCCATAGACTTGTATATGTTCAGGTTCCTCAGGTGGTCACAAACCTTGTCTTCACTTCTAGTGGGAGGGACTTTGTCCCCTTGGTCTCCATCTTGTGGTACTTCAGCTCAGGAGGTATGAGGAGAGAGGTTGCCAGTGAAGACCAAGGCAAAAAGTTGTTAAGAACCTCAGCCTTCTCCTTGTCTGTTGTTACCAAGTTGCCTTTCTTGTTCATCAGGCGGGGTACATTTTCTTTAGCCTTCCTTTTCTGGTTGACATACCTGTAGAAGCCTTTCTTGTTATTTTTTGCATCCCTTGCCAAGTTCAGTTCCGGATGCATCCTGGACTTCCTGACCTCATCCCTATACTCTTCCCAAAATACCTATGCTCCTTGTCTGACTTGTATCCCTTACGACTGTAAATTCCACCCATGAGTGGTCACTGCAGACCAGACTGCTTCCAGTCTTCACATCCCTGATGAGCTTGCCTGGATTGGTGACCATCAGATCCAGTATTGCACCCCCTCGGGTAGGACTGTCTATTTCCTGGTTTAAGAGGCACTCCAGGAATCTCCTAGATTGCCTACAGCTCTAGTAGACACCAACCACATGGTTCCCCTTGTTGTCTCGGTCTCCAATTCCTACCCATAAGCTTTCGACTTGCTCTTAGCTATTCTTTAGGGACATTTCTTCACACTCCATCCGTTTCTTAACATGGAGGGCAACGCCTCTGTCTTCCTCTCGTGTCCCTTCTGAACAGCTTGTAGCCATTGATAGCCACACTCCAGTCATAGATTTCGTCCCACCAAGTTTCAGTAATGGCCAGTATGTTGTAGCTTTCCAGCAGCACAGCAGCTTCCAGCTTCTCCTGTTTGTTGCCCACGCTGTGTGCGCTCGTGTAGAGGCACCTCAGCTGCGCTGTCAGCCACGGCACCTTCTTAGAGAAACACCCCTAACTAAATTCCCTTAAGGTGTTCCATGGATGTTTCCCGGTTGGCTCGTACTACCACAGGAGCCCCTGGCTCATTTCTGTAAGGCTTTGACTGTACTGCAGTATCCCCAGCAAATGAGCCAGTAAATCATAAATTATGTTGTCAGAGAGGGATATAATTTTTCTTGCCAGAAATATTTGTTAGTGAAATTACTTTCTGGCATCATGGTGTTTCTTTTGCCCTGTATAGGAACTGTTTATAACCAGGAAGTTGTAATCATTTCACTCTTATTAGGCTATTACTATGCAAGAAATACTTACTAAGCTAGTCAATTATCAAGTAAAAATAATGTAAATCTTATTGGCTCAAAAGCATCTTCCATTTAGCAAGGTGACCTCTTGTAAATACACATTTTTCAGCAATGATTTAGAAATAAAATGTACAATTAATTTTCTCTTTTTTTTCCCTACTGCTAACCATTTCTCATGATCATATATTGTTTTTGATAAAAACTAGTAGTTGTCTGTATATAAAAATCACATTTTCATACCAAGAACTATACCTCTTTTATGCATCACTTTCCTTTTTTTCCTCTTACCATTCCCATTTGTGACTCTGCAATGTCTTCATTAGGAATTATGAAATCATATGGAGAGAGTTAATATCAGGGAAATACTCAAGGTGTTAAGTCTCATTTTTCTAACACAATCTGACACACGGAAAGAAGGATCATGTAATCAGTTTACCAGTGATATGTCATTTATATGTTGGGAGCTGTCCTATGACAAAACATGGAAATAAGAAAATGAAATGTTATATGCATGCTTCAAGCCTCAAGTTCAGTGGAGAACTGAGAATATGAAGAAGAAATTTTCTGTTGCACATAAAATACTCTTTATTATTATTATTATTCTTGTAAAGTGTATTGGAATCTATTGTGGGTTTTTTTTCTCTCTAGGCTTATCATCACAATGCCTGAACACATTAGCAGAGTCCTCAGATGGGAAGGTGAACTACATGGACATCTACTTTTCTGTGATGTTACAATCTTAGTATCTTGTAAATGTCACTGCAGTGTAGTGTTTGCTTTACCATCACTTTCACAGAAAAAAAAATGCAAATAAAGAAAAGCTGCATCTTTCAGAGATTTCTCAGATTCTGTCCTTGTGAACAACGTGTAAATCTGGACATCTGGATTCCTCAGCATTTGAAAGAACAGTAGCATGTTTTTAAGTAGGCATAAACACATCAGAGATTGTCAGCAATCTAGAGCCTGGGGATAACCACAATCAACAGCATCCCATCTCTTTTTGTAGTAGTCAATGGTCCCCTCAGTTGCTGATTAAACCGTGTCCTGTGACTAAATGGAGACACATATTAGGTCTGACAAATATGACTCTTTTGAGGCACTCAGATTTTCAGTTCTATCTTTTCCTCAGAGATCAAAGAAAAGGTTTTGTTATTATTCATTTCTTGGTGCGTTTCTATATTTTCTATTTATTGGTGGGGAAAAAAAAAAAAAAAAAGCAATCACAGCGAATTCATACCTAAATGCAGACTTGACAAGCTGTACATTTTATAGGGTGAGAAAACTCTTTTCATTCTCCATTTAGGTGCATGAAATGTACTGCAGTGGACAAAATGCTATGTTGCTGCAATGGCTTCCATACTAAATTAAGTTTGAAATAATGCCAATTGTTATGCAAAGAGATGTCTGTACTGATACCCAGTCTTCTGAAAACATGCACCTTTTAGCCACAAAACATTCACTCCTGATTAACTCTCAAAGGACGTGTATATATATACGCATGGTCCCTGCAAAAGTGCTCACCAGCAGTGACATTTCAAGTTAAACAACAGGCATGGCTAGGAACTGCCCACTTCTGGATAGTTCTAGCCTTTTCTTTCTGAAGTACCTTGTCCTCTGACTGTATGCAAAAGCTTCGAACATTCAACTAAAATTTAGGTCTCCCTTTTTCCAAGACAAAACATTCCAGTTTTGCACTGCAGCTCGATAAATCTAGCTATAAAAATTTATGAAGTTACTGTTGTAGGTGTCTGACACATTTTCTCATACAAATTGTCATGCCTGTAACATAGATGGCAGAGCAAAATGTATGTTCACATTTCAGCAGTTCAAGTTCTCAGGCCAGTACACCTGCTTAGAGCAATACTGCAGATGTGTTTGCATGAATTTATGGGCACACGTGTACGTTTCCTTCTTCTGTCTTCGCTGTACAATGGAAGCATGTAGCAGGGAGGTCAGGCAAGCCTCTGGGAAGGGCAGCATCTTAAAACACTGCCCCTCACTCCGCCAAGCACATATGACAGGACTCTCCCAATGGCTATGTCATAGGCACTGTTTCATGGCCTCCAGGAACGGAGCAAGTCAGCCTGGTCTGTAGGTAACGGACAAAAACTTAATTCATATGTAGCTTACTCTTGAAGTAGATATCAGGATGCCATTTTTCACGCCTTCAGTAGGAAGAATGTGATCTTTATTGGCCTTGACAAGGAGAGGAAGTGACTTTCCATTACCAGGTTGGTAAGTTTACTAATATTTGAATCTCAGCACTAGATTAGCACAGACGGTATATAAGCATTTCTGCCCAAACCTCTGCATGTGTCCTTCTGTGCTGTTGTATCTTCTTGTGTACCTGAGGATACTGCCGCTGGTCTCTCTGCTAGACCTGCCCCATGCCTTGTAGGACAGAGCAGCTGTTGGCAATGGTCATTGGCTACGGTACAAACAGTGCCAAGTTCAGGCTCAGAACAGAGCAGGTTCTGTAGTTTTCTTTCCATCCCACCCAAATCTCTTGAGGCAGAAATAGAGGGTGGGTGGGAAACAGCCACTTGCGGTTTTGACCTTCAGCTCACCCAGGATGGGCCCTGTGCCTCAGATCCACTTAAAGCACAGCCAACAGTACTGCTTGGTTCCCTGGTACTCTCGAAACCAAAAGCTGGTTATTAGAAAAAGCCTTTGGCTTTGGCTTGTCGTAGAGAAAACTTGAAGTCACCCCGCATACAGCCCAGAACCTGGACAAGAGGAGCAGTATGGGAGCCGCAGCGAGGAATGCAAGAAGGTGATAATGCAGAATATTTTCAGAGACGCGCAGCGGACCTCGGACAGGCTTTCGAAGGTGTAAGCGAGGCTCCTGAAGCACGCAACCCACACCCGCTCTGGCGGGAAGCTGAGAGGGGGAGGGAAAGCAGGAAAGACTCGCCAGCCGCTCCCACCCTGCCCCTGAGCCTGCCTCCAGCGCTGACCCCTCGGCCCTG
>VWZK01002274.1:6069-41555 GCA_013396935.1 Baryphthengus martii | reverse complement strand
TCCTTTACCAGGCCAGAAGAGCTCTCACTTTGTGCTGCCCTTTTTCAAAAGCTTGCCTCAAGCTTTAAAACATAAAATAAACACTTTATAAACTTCATTAAATTTTTGTCACCAAGGGGTTAGATTTACTTTTGATTATCCTGTTTTTCAACATGTAGCTTTTTCCAGTGGTAGGTAAGAACTACAAAACTTCTGTAAATACGCTGGAATAGCAATGATTATATAAATGTTAACTATTTTACAGGTAGCAGTTATTTGCTACTGAAGAGTAACACTACTGTAAGTTCTGCAGAACTACTACAAATGATAGCATGAAGGTTTCAAGGTAAATTATTCTTTTTTTTTTTATATAACTTAATTGAAATCTGAGTTTCAAAGTGTTAAGTGGTTTCACATGGCCTAGTCTTTTGTGTGCGTTTGTGTGCGTTAATGGTTGGTGGCCTAGTTGTCTGTCACATTCAACAACTCATTAAAAGGTAGTTAGTAGGTGTGAATCTCCAGGGACAGGAAGGTGGGAGAAAAGCAGTGCTCACCTCTTTTCCACTGGGGAGGGAAAGAACAGAAAAAGGGGAGGAAGAAAATATTTTTCCTCTGGGTTGACTGACTTGCTTGCTTTGTTTGCCTCATTTACCTAGTTAAGGTCTTTATAGGATCTTAAGCTAGCTATGTGTTAATTTGAGAGTAATTAAATACAGAGTTCTTTGAAGTTCTCCAAAAATGCATCAGGAACGGCAGAAGAGCTGGGTTACTCAGCTCTGGATAGCTGTAGTTCGCATTATTTTGATGTCTGAAGTCAAACTTAGCGCTAAGGATGTGAAAGTCAATACTAAACACATAAAAATTTAGTCCTTCCTCAATATTTTTGCACATTAATTTGGTGCTTTTAGCATAGTCTGTAACAAAGCACTTGGTGGTTAGGTTAGTTTTTAACCATCAGTTCCCGTAAATGATCTATAGTTAATGACAGTACACCATTTATAAAGAAACTAAAGTATTCTGTGCGGATAGTGCCCATCAGGTTCTCAGGAGATGTGGTTTGTCCATGTTTACTGCGTGCATTTGATATGAAAAAAAAATTTAAAAATTGGTAAAATACAGGGTTTTGAGCCCGGGTCGATTGCTGACTTGAGTTAAATGTAAATTTGTAAGTAACTGGTCATTGGATTTTCCTGCTTTAGGATAAAAGATTAGTGACAGGAATAATGCAAATGTGTGGTCACAGGTGGTGATGAAACAGAGGTAGAAAGATTTATTACTTGTTTTATTGCTAGTGGAATTTTGGGTTTGATTTTATTTAAGGCATATTGTAGTTCATAGAGGCTTTTCTTGTTTGAATCACACAGAATGTTAGGGGTTGGAAGGGACCTCGAAAGATCACTGAGTCCAACCCCTGGGGCAGAGCAGGATCACCTTGAGTAGGTCACACAGGAATGCCTCCAGGCAGGTTTTGAACGTCTCCAGAGAAGGAGACTCCACCACGTCTCTGGGCTGCCTGTTCCAGTGCTTTGTCACCCTCACTGTGAAAAAGTTTTTCCTTACGTTTACACAGAACCTCCTATTCTCCAGCTTGTACCCGTTGCCCCTTGTCCTAACTGTGAGAAGAGTGTGGCTCCAATCTCCTGACACTCGCCCTTTACATGTTTATCAATGTTAATGAGGTCAGCCCTCAGTCTCCTCTTCTTCCAGCTAAAGAGACCCAGCTCTCTCAGCCTTTCCTCATAAGGGAGATGTTCCACTCCCTTAATAAGCTTAGTGGCTCTGTAGTAGACTCTCTCCAGTAGTTCCCTGTCCTTCTTAAACTGGGGTGCCCAGAACTGGAGTTAAGATCAGAAGAATATCTAGGCACTTTAAAATATCCAGTCAAGAAGTTGTACTTCAATTCATTGATCTTGATAAAATATGAAGTTTTGCCATACATTCATCTCATCTAATGAATGCAGATTAGTCATGTAGCAAGATTCCCCTCTTCCTATTCCCCAAACAATAATCTTTCTGTTTTTTTACAAGATATTCTGAGTGAAGTCGTCCTGACCCCAGTTTTAGAAATGTTTACTGAGATTTGTGTGGTTTTTCAGTCAGTTGTTGTTATTAGCATTTAGAATTAACAACTCATATTGTTCGAAGTGTGCAGACACAATTCATTCTTTGTAGTGAGATCACCAAACTCCTACTTTGTAATCACTGAAGAGGATGAAATTGTATGTCTAAACATACTTTACCATACATATGCAGTGGTGGGTTTGTTACTGGCTTTCTGGTTTAGTTTTCTTTAGTGTGTTGGGGTTTTTTTCCCTCTTTTTTTAAGGAGCAGATGAAAATGTTGCAAAACAGTAGGCATATAAAAACTGTCAAGTGCTGTTGGTTCTGTTGTTTGCGTTTTTTTGTTAACTGCCCTCTTTAATGGAAACACGAAAAAAGTGGTGTGTTCTTTTGACATTCACTGTAAGGAGTGGTTCTTCACATGAGTGAAATACTGTGCATTAACACCATGTCTTCCATACAGTCCTTCTTGTGCCTCCTACGTTTTTGTTTTTTTTTTCTGAGAGCTGAGTAAGCTTACTTCCATTTTACAGAAAAGGCATGGAGAGATACCTAGAGTTCAGAGGAAAGCTCTTGTTTCAGTGTCTTCCCTTCATTTTGTTTTACTTTGCTTTTTAACAGGCCATTTTGAAAACACTATCATTCCTGGAGGTGTACAAAATGACTGGCCCAGCAGGGAGCTGTAGCATTTTGTTGTATAAGCTGGGTGGGTGATGTGTGGTTTCTTGCTTTTTTGGGGGGGTTTTTTGTTTGTTTTTTTTTTTTTGTTGTTGTTGGTAGGTTTTTTGGTTGTGTGTGTTTTTTCTTTTTTAAGTTTCCTAAAGTGGGTACTGGAATGCATAAAGAATTTCAGGTTTTGAAACCTGTGTTGCATATGGAACACGTCCCCGTTTCCAGAAATCCAAGTGCACTGTAATGCTTGCTGAACAGTAATGCTGGTAGCTGACGGTGTGGTCTTTTCTCTATTAACACTGCCCATGGGGTTAATCGTTTGCTCTTTAGAAGTAAAAAAACAAAACAAAAACACCAATTTACCTGCATGGGAACAAGGCACTTCGGTGAACGCATACCAAAAAAAAAAAAAAAAGCTTTTATTAAATATATAAATTAGATGCTCATTATTTGAATTAGAAATAGTTGCATGTAATGAATGAATGACTCAACGGAATTGATTGCTGTTTATTTTTAATGCAAGATGGATTGTCAGACTCTGCTCAGTGTTCTTCTGTCTGCATTTTCTCCTTCTGAGACCTGCTGCATTCTAGAACAATTAGCTTATAGGTGAACTTGAAGGATAGGCTTTCAGAAGTGACTATGTTGCCAGCAGGATGGCAGTCTCAAATACATGTGACTTTCAAAGAGAAATATCCAACAATAGTTTATTCTGAAGGAGGGTATAGATTTAACATCCTTTAAATTTTTATTTTTTATTTTTTTTTTGCAAATGGTGTACTTCATTATAAGAAAATGATCCTATTTTATTTTCATTTGTGCACCAGCTATTTGGATAGCTTTTCGTTATTAAATCGGACTTGCTTGGAACCATTCTAATATGGCTTGATTATTTTTTATGTTCCTCTTAGAATTGTCTCAATTTACACAGCTGCATCTTCTATTTTGGTAGATATTTTGGGAGCAAACAATTTCAGGCAGGATTCAAAACAAACTGGAATGGACTGCTGAATTAACGCGATATTGTTTGATGCATGCAAATCGCTTTCAAACAGCTGACTTGTTTGGTTCTTTAGGTACTAGAAATAAATGGTTACCAAGAACTTAGAACTGTTTTGAATCTTAAATACTTAATCACATTATGACTATTATTAAACGGTTAAATTAAACCTTTATTTTTAGCTGTAAATTTCACTGTGTTTTTCTCAGGAATGTAGTCTCTTCAAAGGAATTATGAATAAGGCAAATGTTAACATTTTTTTCGGCATTATGTTGATCTGTAGGCTAAGATCTGTCAGCTTTTCAGTATTTGTTTAGGAAATGACAAAGTTCTTCATGTAAATTTAAGCAGAATGTGGTGTCTTTTCTGAAGTCGATAAGAAGTCAAACTGAGTATTTTCCTATTCTAAAATAAAGGGAATGCAACACTAGACTCTGGTACTACCTGAAAGTTGCCCATTTTAGACACTTATTCACTGCTTTTCTACAAGAGAAAAGCAAATACAACCACTGTCAGCCCTCCCCCCTGCTTCCCTTTCCTGCTCCTTCTGGTAGTGTAGGCTTCCGCTGTAAAATAGCTTGAAATAAACCACACCAGCTAAGATAATGGGTTGATAGACAGTTCTCTATTTGAAAAATGTACATCACTTTCAGTGCCTTTTATAGACCAATGTGAGAAAAACTTGGGAAGTACCAAACTTCTGGCTAAGTCTCACGTGAATAATTTGTTCTGTTTCATGGTTTTTTTTGGACTGTGTGCGTCTTGCCTACAGAAGGTCCAGGGCCTTTCCTTTTGTTTTGCACTGTGGTGGGTGTTTGTTGTTTTTTGTTTGGTTTTTTTTTCCTTTTAGATCAAGCTACTAGTGAGAAGTTTTATCATGGCGGGTTTTAAAAAATTATTTTAAACAAAATTTGTCAATTAAATTCTTTTGTATCTAAAATTGTGTCTGAATTAGGCAAATCATTCTGTTGCAGACTTTTCTATACCTTTCTATTCTGAGATGAATCAACTGACATTTAAAATTTGAGGATTTTGTCTTTAAATACATACCAACTGAAACCATACAGCTAATACTAATTATTTAAAATTCAACTGGCCTTACTACTTTTCACTGTAACATCTGCTCTTTAAGGCCGCATCTGATGAGAGACTAGAAAATTGTGTGTACATTGGAGGAAGAGTTCCGTTAACTGGCTTTGAGAAGGCAAATGTCATAAAAGCTCTCGGGTGTTCCTGTGGACTGCACGCGAAACCTGGGAAAGGTGGGCAGCCAGTTTAGCTTCTTTCGTAGTGGCCATCAGGGGGGAGTACAAGTGAGTATGTTGTTGTTTATTCTTCCAGGTTAGAATCATGTTGAAAAAAAAACCAAGGAAATTAACCCCTTCAGCATCCCAACTCTCCCTCCCTCCTAAAAAAAAAAACAAACCCAAAAGCCCACAAACGAAAAAACAAGCGCACCAAAAAAAATCCCAAACAAATAACAAAATGCCTCTCCCCCCCCTCCCCCCAACCAAACAGAACACCCCACACCTATCCCCAAACACCCCATTTTGGAAGCAGCTGAAGTGATCCCTGTGCTAGTTATCAGGGCAAGTCAGCTCGCTGGGTGGCAGGCAGAGGTGGGTTTGGGGCTCGGCAAGCCCTCCAGTTCCTTAGTCACCTCTGGCTCGGAGGCGGCCGCCCCTCTGCTCATGTAACCGAGTCGGTGCGTTTCCGCCTACTGAACCCAGTGTTCCTTCTCTCCGTAAAAACATTTGGCGTTTGAAAACGAGCTTTGTCAGAGCTAGTGGTGCGAGAGGCAAGAAGCTGCAGAGAGGAGGGTACAGCCCAGGGAGTGGGGGTGACTCTGCAGGAACATTCTGGAAGCGGGGTGGTGCCTCCCCCAGCCGGCAGATGGAGAGCTCGCCCCCGAGGACTGCCGGCAAGCTCTGGCTGGGACTGCCCTGAGCGGGCTGGAGCCGAGAACAGAAAGTGCTCCGAGTAAAGGCTCTTAGTTTGCAGAATCTCTTTTACTGGGGTGAGATCACACTGGTATTTGAGAATTATCCTGGTATTTGTTCACAAGACTGTATAGCTAGAGGGTGGGGTGGCTGTATGTGGGAAACACAAGGGTTTTTTTGGTCTGCTTTTGTTAAAGCACCATTGGTGCCCTTCATTTTTAAGCTCAGAGTGTGTTCATCTGATGATTCATTCTGCAAACGATAACATCATCTCTGAAAGATACATTCTGCACAGTGCTTAAACGTGCTGACGTACACAAATCTGTCTCAAAATAAGATAAATCAAAAGACATGCCTGATGTAAAAGAAGAGTAATACCAGATCGCTTGTATAGGTAATGACTGTCATTTTAATGTGACAGTCATTCTTGAAAAATAATTATTTTTCCCATATGCATCACTTTAGTCTTTTGGATACATCAGCTGAGGATGCATTGTAGCAACCAGCGAAGAGTAATTTGCATTACCAAATACTTTCAGACACAAAATTGGTATCTTTTTGACATTACTGATGAGCAAATTGTGTTATTCTCAAATAACCTAGAACCAGCCGTACAGCCAGTCGCGCTCACAGTGGAAAAGGAGATGTGTAAAATAATTTGACTATCTATGGCCTTGACATTGTTTGCATTCTAGGGAGGAACAGTGCAGGGAACTAGAAGAAGCCTGTGGCAAAAATCAGGCTTTTCTGGTCCTGACATGCTCTGCCCTTGCCCTGCTGGAATCCACAAGCCTCACTGTCTCTATCACTTTCCTTTTCCACTAAATGGTGTCAGGCTGCAACTACAGCAGTGTTACTAGATGTGTAGGTAGATAAAAATTACTGTGGATTGAACTTGATTTTATTTAGCGTTTCACAAATTCATGTTTATAGTTAATACAATAAATGGTATATTTAATTGTTTCATGCTGAGAGTTTCTTATAAGGCAGCACGTGAGGAGGGGAAAAGTATTAGCGAATGATTAGTCCTTGACATGCAGTCGGTAGTAAGCAAAGCCTAGCTTATTTTTTGTCCCCATAAAGTACAGTGACTTTTAGAATAAGCATTTGTAAAATGTAATTGATAAATTAATTTTATAAATGAATAAATTTGCCTTGACTGGAAGGGAAAAGCTAAGAATTAAGAAATTAACAATTTGGAGTGAGGCTGAAATCCAAGCTTCTGCTTCTACCTGTCATTGTACTTTTCAGGTCCTTGAAAAGATAAATTTGCAGCTCTGGATGGGGTATTTTTTTATTGATCAGGATAGTGAAGAAAAACTGGTTGCTGAGCATTGAGCATAACACTGGAAAAAAAAATGGGGATTTGGATTACCACTACCCAGCCCTCCCCGGAATCGGTGTGAACTCTCTAGCATCCTACTAGGAACAGGCTTCAAGGTGCAGTTTCTTTTGCAGAGACTACTGCCAGATTTCATTTATGTGAAACAATAAGAGCAGCGCTTGACTTTTGACACAGATCTTCATTATTAGTAAGCAAATAACCAGACGATATATTCTAGAAGCCATAGTAGTCTCGCGAGGGTGGGGGGGGAGGCTGTGCTCAGCAATATCCTGCTGCATTTCAGTCTGGAAATGAGGCCCCTTTATGTAAATTTTTACTGGCGCCAGCTAGCTGTAACTGCAGTCTGGCTCCGCGGCGGCAGCAGCTAACATGTGTCCTGGATTTCTGCTGCGCACAGATTGTGGGAGCACGCTCTGGTTTCTGAACCGAAAGAGCCGCACTGATAAATGTGAAAAGATATGCAGAGGAACATAGGTGTAATGAGATCGCTAGGCAGTGAAAATACTGAGGAAATTTCAGCTTTCTTGTGTTTTTATTTTATGTAGCGTGCTGTCTTGCGCTGTGCTGTAATAAATTTATGCTTGTTGGTACTACCGTGTGGTATGTGGGGGAGGTACTTCCCTGCACATAGTTGCTGCAGTGCTAATAGTTGGCAGCGCAGAAGGCAGTACAAAGAGTCCGACTGGAGGCACTTGCAGTTGCAACGTTCCCTTGGAGGCTGTGGCATGCTCAGTGAGCTGCAGGGGCACTCCTGTCACACTCAGCCACTTGTGTGGAGAAGTGGGAGTTCCAGCAGGTTTTAACAAGCAGATGTAGGCTACTAGCGGAGAGGTGCAACAGCGTAGCTCAGGCTGGCTAAAAAATAGTATCCGTGCTGCTGTGTAAACAAAACAAGATCTTAGTGTCAAGATGGCTGACCTGGAAGTCTACTTGTAGCTTGTGATACTTATGCAAATGAGCTGCATGTCAGTGGCTTTACTCAGAGAAGGAAGCTCATTTTGCACCTGCCAGGTAAGAGAAGCAACTCATTTTCTGCATTAATGTTTAAGAGGCCTTTGAAGTTATTTTTCCACTTAGGAGCCCATCCCCCACTTTGGCATAATGCCAGGAATTAAATTTAATTATGTAAGAGGCATTTTCTGGGAAGCCCAGGAGTCATTTGTTCTTGCTGTAATTATTTTTGGGTTGCTTGTTGTTACAGGGAACATTAACTAGCAGTTGTTCTAAAATGTTTACTTGAGTAAAACTGAAGACTTTTAAAAAATATTAGAAATTTGTAGGTTTTGCTGCTGATGTTGCTGGTTTTGTTTGGTTCTAACCTCTACTGTTTTGCTACTGTGTTATTTTTGTCTCTATAGTGACACCAGTTGATGCACATGGAGACTTAGCAATACCCCCTGAAAAGGGTGCAAAATTAAGGTTGAATCCACTGGTGGTGTTTTTGTGGCTTCACAGTATTATAAAGCAACTTCATTATCATGATTGTAGTTTGAATTTTCTTCTTTTTGAGATGACAAAGCTGTTAAAAGTATTGGACTACGAACTGTTGCCCCCTTATCTTTTTATTATAATTGCACATTCTCATGTGCATTTATGTAAATTTTAAAAAGATGTATTCATAAATGGGGAAACAGATCAGAACATTAAATTTATCTGATCTCCCCCTTCAGAAGACAGTAAGCTTGCCTTAGAGCAGCAAATTTTAACAAAATGACAGTATTGCTGATTACAACAATATACTGTATTGTGGTTATGCATGTAGTGCATGAAATGACTGCATGGGGCAGATGTGCTAGTTCTGCACAAATGCATTTGCGTTGTTTCTGTTTTACAAGTCAAAGTTGTGACAGTGTTGAGGGACTGGAAAAGGGGGATGGTAAAAGGAAATGAGTGGATCCGGGAAGTCTGAGAGCTAGAGAAAATGCATAATTGGAGATGCATGAAGAGGCCAAGGAAAACATGGTCAATTAAAGGTAGACAGCACCTCAAGATAGGGATGTGGAACTGGCAGTAGATGGGCCTGGTTCGGTTGAAGGAAAAATGAGATTCATTGAGTAAAATTAAAAAGATGGAAGGGCAGAATGGGCAAGTAGATTATTTGAGTTTAAAATGGTAATGAAAGGGACTAAAAGTAATGGAGCCATTCTGAAATGGACTATGAATTAAGGCTGATAGAGAAGATGTCAGTATAGTGGGAAAAAGAACTGTAACTGATTGGTGTTGAGAAGGAGGGAATGTAATGCTAATAGAGAAAACTATACTTCTGCATTGATACTGCAGAATAAAATACTCTGTGGCAAGAACCTGAATCAGACTAGCCTGGTTTTGTACTTTGAAACCTTTGATAACTTTTTTTAGTGATAACTTAAGATTTCATACTGGACACAGCTTTCCTTGTCATTTAGAATTCTGGTCATATGCATGTCCAGAATAAAAAAAAACAAACAAAAGCAAACAAACAAAAAACCCCAAACAAACAAAAAAACAAACCACAAACGTAAGTGGTATGTGTGAGAAAACAGTTAATGTGGTGAATTTCCCCAAATAAATCACATTAGAAATCACAGTTAACAACTATGAAGGGCAAATTCTGTTAAAGTCAGTCTTGCTTTCATTGCAGTGTGAAGGAAGCAATTCAGGGCTCCTCCCTCCTTTTCTGTAGTGTTAAGTGCGAGGATGGTAGAGGAGAAATGGCATTGAGTGGGGCGTGAAAAATGGAGAAGACTGATTAAAAGAAACAAAACGTTCCTGAGAGAAAACCTTGACTAGTATAAGCAAAGGATAGCAAAGATAAGATTGTTAAAAATCGAGAAATAATTCTAACAGTAATGTAGGTTACAATGATAACATGATTCATAGTGAAAGAAAAAAAGCAAAAGATTACACTGAATGTTTGGGGGATTTTAGATAGTAGTGAGTTTAAATTGTAATAGCTGGCAGGTGACTTAAGTACTTAAAATCTCAAAGTTACAAGGAGGGTACTAAAGAGTCCACAATCGATATTTCTTAACAAAGGCTATAACAGGTCTTTGTAATCTCTGTCCAGGGCTTTTAATAATTGGCTGAGACTATTTCTTTTCTGAGGTGTTCCTCCCAGTAACTTAAAATACAGCAGAAATTGCAGAAGATCTTGAAGACTTGTTATTTGAAAAGGTTAAACAGGATGACCTCAATAATTATTTAGTGTCACATCAGTCCTGTGGGAAAATAATGGAGGGATAACTGAGGGATTCTCAGTAAACATGAAAGAATAGTATTAGAATTAATACTGAGGTGGTTTAATGGAAATAGGATTTTTTAAAATAAAGTTTTAATGTAATTAGTTTTAGAACAAGGTTCCTTAGCGTAAATACCCAGTATGTATAAGGTAATTACGCACTGATACAGTGTTTTTCTTAAATAAGAAGAAACTTACCCCCTACTTCCCCCTCACAAACCCTGTGTCAACAAAACATAAAATTAACTTCAAAAGCTTTTTTAAGCCTTTAAAGGGGAGAGGGGTAGGAAGCACGCTCCAGGTTTCTTTTATGATTGGGATTGCAGAGCAGTTACTTTTGTTAGCTTACAGAGGATAGAAAGATTGGATCTTACAGAGCCATTTGGATCATTTGCTTAGTGGGACCCACTCAAGCAGTCTACCATTGCACAGCAAAATCTGAAGTTGTACATTTAGAAACTATCCATTATAGAACATACCTGCTTAACAGGAAACTCTACCCAGGATTCTACATCAGTACATACTACACTCGTGTTTCCAAAGGAAGTATGGAGATTCCATAACCACTCTGGACAAAGTATTTCAGTATTTGAACAACCTTGTGGTGCCTAACTGTTCTCTGTATTTGGAATTTCTCTTGCTACAAGCTATATCTATTTCCTCTTTTCAGTGTGCTGTGCATCTCTGAAAGCAGTCTGCCTTTGTCTTCTCTGGGAATGCCAGTTGTTTGTTTTTTTAAACAGAGCAGTTAGTTCTCCTCACTGGCATATCTTTTCTTCATGCTACGCAAATTCAGATCACTAGTCTCAACCTCATCTGTCATGTTCTCCAGCCCTCAGCCATCTCAATGGTCTTCCACTGGATCTGCTTATCAGTATCTCTTTTGCATTTGAGGTCCTAAAAGTGGATGTACCATACTTCAGATGCAGCTTCACAGATGACAAGCAGAGTGGAATAATTATTTCCTTTGATGTGCAGACTATTTTTTTGCTTATGCAGCCCAGTCTTGTGTTTTAAAAGAAAGAGTATAAAGCAGTAATTCCATTGAATATGTTCCTTCAGAAAGCAAAAATGACTACTAAAATACTCTGCAATGCAGAGGGGAAAAATGTAATAGGAAGCTGGAGACTGACCAAATAATATATAAAAGTGGTGCTTTTTTAAAAAAAAAAATTGTTCTGTGGGTGAGTATAGGAAGCAGAGAATTTTCTTTCTTCGTGTTTTGTCTCTGGAAAGACATGTAATATTGATTTGAAGACAGGCTTAAAAGAATGGCCAACTCGTGGCACTTAGACGACATATGGATTTGAAACAGATGACGTATGACTTGCCCACTATGGCAACTCTGCGTCTGGGTTACATGGGATAATGGTGGCATGAAGTCTTCCATGTAATCTACGTTCCTGGTTATTGGCTACAATTACCTAGTAGGAACTGTTAGAACCTTTATCGCTAGCTTGACTCAGAGCTGGTTACATATTTAGGCAAACCATACCCAGCCTTACACTAATGTGGTGAGACTCCACAAAAGTTGTCTAGATCTTCTGCCCATGAATAATTTCTGGACTGTCTCACCTTGTGGCTCCTAGCCAGCTAAGATAGTTAGATGATGAGGTCAAAGTTAGCCAGCTTTGTATTAGCCAAGTACCTTTCTGATTTCAGCAAATAGATGCTTAAGAGCATTTAACGGTCTAATGAGACTAGAAATGGTTCCTCTTGTTGTCATGCTTTGCAGTGTCTTCCTTAATTCTAGCAGTTCAGTATTCTTCATCAGACAGGTTGCAGTGATTCTGGATACTTTTGTTGTTTCCCCTGTCACCTCCCTTCTGAAAGGACAGTGGGCAACGCTTAATCTCCATGCCGCAAAACCTGTGACTGTTGGATGAGAACCTCTGTGGTCAAGAAAAGTAAAATGCCTAATAATATTCAGTCATCCCAGTGGCGTGTGATCAGTGACCTTATCTTCTTTTTATTTACAATTTTATTTCTCTTTTGTTGTTGGTCTTTTTCTTAATTTGTGGTCAGACCTGCCCTAAAATTTCACCATATGTGTCAAATTTGCTTGTTTGTGGGTTCAGAGTTGTTTTGTTTTTTTTTCTTTTAATCAGGTAATATTTAAAGCTGCGAACAGCGTGACTGTTATACTGCCTTGTTTTAGAACTTTGGTGACATTATGGTCAGTCACAAGCATAGCTGTCGGTTGCAGTATAGGCCTGCGCTCTGTATGTGTGTGTTAGGGCGTGGGGAGAGAGGTCCTTTGTGTTCTTCATCAGCAACCTCATAGAAGAAAGGGTGAAGCCTTGCCTTGTTTAGCTGTTCCGAATAGATCTGAAATCTGTTTAGGAAAGTTCAGCTAATCTTATGCGGCAAACAATGAAACAAACTGACCCAAACTATTCTATCAGTATATTGCCTTTACTGAAAATAGTTATACTTCTGAAGTGCTCCAGTTTTGATTGAGGTAGAGCATCTGTAACTTCCACCACGTAATGTTGGTTTCATTGTGAGGCCATAAAGGGGAGATCTTGAAGCTTTATTACGCCCGGATTTACTATCACAAGATGTAATGGAAAGAGAATTCTCAACGTGCTGTAGCCCAAGATTTTGTGCTGAGTGTCCTAATGGCATCTCTTACGTGTTTGACAGCAGCAGAAAGAATGAAACTAATGTGTCATGAGCTAGTTCTCAAAGTGAGAAAGCTGTAAGATTGCATCTGCTTTCTTTTATTGGCTAGGATAAGTGGAGTGTCATGCTTGCCAGCAGAAAAGCTGCATGTGTGTTCCAGGAAGTGCTGCTGACAAATTTTGTGGAAAAAAAACTTGCATGCTTCAGGCTAGGAAATGATCAGTCAACTCAGTAATGAAGGAGAGGCATTGCAGAACCAAATTCAAGACTGTTCATTAGGCACAGAATATCCATCTATCATAGGAACTATCAAAGTTCAAATGTTAAAGATTAACCTTAGTGCCACTTAAAGTAGATGATGAAGGCTGTTGGTTGCTTTGGACATGTTGTGATTATTTAGAATTTCGTATGGGAGGTCAGCTTTCTCTAGGGGGAGGGCTTATCTTCCATCTTCTGAAGAGAAGTGGTTGTTTTAAACAAAGAAATAGCATTCATATAAGAAGGATATTGGAACAACAGCCTACAGAATAATGAAAGCACTTTAATGAACGCAAACCTGATAAAAGGCTGGCTGATACTCAAGCTGGGAAAAGCTAACGTTATTTATCCCACAATAGCTATAGTGCTGTTTGCTTGCATGCAAAATCTGACCAGTTTTTAATCTCTAAGCACAGTTATTGTTGTTTTATTTTAATCTCAAGTCTGTTAATGACAGCAGCATGTATCCCTGATTTACTCGTCCCTGTTTGCCGCTGACTTTCCCCAGAGGAAGATGAAAGCGCTTTGGCCATCTATACTCTATGTAATGGTAAAATGGAAAAGAAACTTTTATTCCCCGGCAGTTGTGGTTATTAAGTATTCTGTTCAAATACAACATATGTAGTAGTTTGAAAATTGTTGATAGGATCGTCTTCTTCACACATCGAAGGACTGCTGTGATACTGCTGTAGCTTCTGCATCATTTTGGGAAGGCCATCATGCGGTTAGCGGCAGCCTACTCTTTGAGAATTGTGCGCTTTGAAAACAAGATGGAAATTCTCAGGATTCATTGACGGTTACAAAAAAACCAAACATGTTAATACCTGTGCTGAAACTGCTAGCTTCAATCAGTTCTGAATAATAGTGTCAGCTTACAGTTGTTTCAGTTTGGAGAAGAAACCATTAGGGTGTCCAACGCCGCTATCATCGTAATCAGGAAGGCTGTTCCAGACAAAGTGTCTGCACAGGTGCTGAAGTCACTGTGAACCTGAGTCAGTACTATGAACCCGAGTGCCCAATGTTAAGATATGGAACCTAATACTTTGAACCTTTAGCATAAGCGGACTAGGTCTACCCAAAAGCACAATGAGCTGGTGCAATTCTAACATAATAGGGCATCTCTAACATGAAAGACCAAATGCGTAAAATGGCAACATCTTCTTCCCAGATTTCTTTTGGATTGTGCTCTGCCATATGACTAATCAAAGACTTATATGCAAATTTGTTGTAGTCTCAATATAATGTCAAGAGACTTCATTAAACTTTTACATCTGGGTACCAACTGTGTGGGAGTGAGAAGGTTTCTGTGGACATCAAACGAAACAGATGCCTTCTAAGCTTTATAGCTTGGTAAAAGAATTGCTTCTTGATTTACAAGTTTAAGTTCAAAGGAATAGAGATGATTTTGGTATAAAGCATTTTCAAATTGAGGATAACTTATAGCTGGATTTCAGTCTTCCTATTAAAGATTCACAAGTAGATTGTCATGTTTTGACAGACAACTTGTTTTCTTGGTACCTGTCAAGAAGGTATTTTATTTGATGCATCATCTTCATTACTGTGCACTGAATCACACTTGCTTGAGATCAGTCACCAGGTTAAAAGTGTTGTATAATGGGAAGGGAAATACATAGTTGGAAGTACAGTATTCCAGCTAAGTGGTTTCTCAAGATCTGTCAAAAAGGGAGGTGATTTGAGTCTTTTTAAAGAAATTTTATTAGAATAATAATTAAATTCTTTTAATACTGTTTTGGAAAGGTTGGGGACCCTGACACCTTCAAGTTCTTAATGCAAAATATTTTCCTAAGCTCTTCTGAGCTATCATTGTAGAAATGAGAAGGAGCAGAACTGTAGTGCTGGTGTTTCTCATTCACATAATATGAATTTTGCATGTGAGAACCATGTTTGTTATTAGCTGTTTCTCTGCAAAACTGGGCTAGGCTTCTTATTTGAGTCAAAATCTGGAAATTACATTGATTAGCTGAAGAGTTCTTCACTCATCCTTTTTAGAGGTTAAATAAGCCTTCTTCTATGTACAATATAAAATTTTAATTAGTTTTTAACTGTTACTGAGCTAGTACAGCCCATATAATCTATGCCCTTTGGTGAAGCACAAGGATAATTTTGAATTGGACTTTGCTTTTGATGTGTTAAGCGTATGAACACAATGACATATTAGGAGTTTAGCTCCCTTAAAAGCGTATCGCAAAATACTAGGTTTTTCACGTGACTTAAGTAGTCTCCGAGAGATTTCCTCTACAGCATTTCAGGTGCGCTAGGTTTTGACTTCTGTACCTCATCTGTGATTCTAGCAGGGCACTGGTCTTGTTTAGATCTTGTTACATCTGCTAATTTCATGCAGTTTCTAGAGCATCAAAACCAGCACTAGTTGCCTGTGCTTAGGCTACTGAGTCTCATCCCATGTATTCCTTAGTTCCATGAGCTTTATGCTTATCACAGCTTGCTGTAACTGTCTTGTGTATCCTGTTGCTCTTAAAGTTGGAACATCCAAGCACTTAAGAACTCTTCAGGTAAAACACAGCATTGGACTTCGCTTAAACTAAGGTGTATGTGTTTGGACAATGGAGCACAAGTAGTTCCATTTTTTTCCCATCAAGATGTACCACTATATCTGTTCTGTGCTCTCATAAAGTTGAATGATTTGATATAGGAAATGAATTCTAGAAGTACTGTCTAAATTTTTTTTATAATTATTATTTTCTAGAGACTGTTTTCATAGGAGAAGCATTCTCATCCTCTGCAAAAAAAATGCAGAAGCACTGAAATATATCTTTTTTTCTGTGGTTATTTGGTGGTTTTGGTCATGTACGTTTCAATATCCTTGTGAAAAAAAAGACTACACAAACAGTGGCATTTGGAATGGGCTTTTAACTTGTGGAATTTTCTTTAAAAGCAATGAGTGTATTAATGAGAGCATCCACTCTTCAAAATATATTCAACATCTGAGTAACATTCTTAATAATGGGAAAGTCCTTTACGTGGGAAAATATGTCCTGCAGTTTTATAATGGCCCTAGGACCAAGAATTAAACTCAGGACATTCATAGAATCATAGAATCACTATGGTTGGAAAGGACCTCCAGGATCATCTAGTCCAGCCTTCATCCCAGCATCCCTAACCACTAGACCATAGCCTCAAGTGCCACATCTACTCGTCTCTTAAACACCTCCAGGGATGGTGACTCCACCACCTCCCTGGGCAGCCTGTTCCAGTGCCTAACCACTCTCTCAGTGAAGAATTTCCTCCTAATATCCAATCTAAACCTCCCCTGGCACAACTTGAGGCCATTTCCTCTCGTCCTATCATCAGTAATTTGGGNAGTGTTCAGAATCAGTGTTCACAGAAAATCATGCCAGATCATAGGAATTCATAATTTGACAGTCATCCAACCTTGCCTTTTCCCCTCAAGTGATACCATATAATCTTACAAGAGCAGCACATTGGGTGGTTTTGTTCCAAAATTGGATATATGTATTTTCAGATGTAGTAGAAATCTTTCTCTTATTCTTTATTCTACTTGAAAAGCATTGATTTTATGAAGTATAGATTTTAAAATGTAGTTTTTCACCATCTCTGGCTTCATTTTTTTACTTCCCTGCAGCCTTAAGACAGAGGTCACTGATAGAGCTGGGATGACTTAGTTTGGTGATGACTTAGCTGGTGTATTCACTGTTACTCAGCTGCACAGATTTTTACTTGCTTGACAGCTTTCTGATTTCTTTCTGGCTTACAATGACACTTCAATGCAAATCTTTTGATAGTTTTGGTTTATCATTAAATAACTCATAATGTTGAACAGCTCAGACATCTTTGTGGCAGTAAAATTACCCTAATGAGCCAAAAATGAGGGGTTTTTTTTTTCACTTGCTCACTGTTTATCATGAGGAAAGGAGGGTGCACAGCTGTGTATATGAGGAGGAAGAAAACGAGTTTAAAGTTTTCAGTATGGACATGGAAGATGAAAAATGCATCTAGACAGTACATATAGGTAGACACACGCACCACCCGTGCACATACCATCTTCTGATGGTGAAGTAAATAAGCCACTGATACTTGTGACATGATTGGATTGAAAATGAGCTGGAAATAATCTAAGCTGTGATTTCAACATTTTGCATCGACATTGCTTAAGCAGCCCAGTAACTTCCTAGCTCTAGCTGTTTGTTCCTGCCCTTCGCCATCCTGTTCATTACACTGTTACAGCAAGGAGCTGGATCAAGAAAACTGGTCTGAAAGGCTGCTGGGAGGGAAGCTGATTCAGGGGCTCACTGTGCTGTGTTTTACAAACTTGTTCTGCCAGCATAGTAAAGGTAGTATAGGGTAGAAATGAAGGGCTGAGGAATATGGGTGTAGGATTTGACACTGCAAAAATGCACACTGATTCTTTACTTCAGTGTCAACAATCCTGTAAATATGTGTTGTAACTGTAGAACAGAATTTTTGATGGTTTTAGGAAAGGACCATATTTTACAATGACAGAGAAAAGAGAAAACTTTGTTTCCAAGGGCATTGCATATTAAAGTTTTGGGTTTGATTTTGAGGGAGTTGGAGTCTTAATATCTCCCACTGAATTTGGGAAATACTCTTATGGTGTTGATTTTACAGAAAGCTGTGTCCATGTAGAATAACAATGAGAAAGATCTGCCAGTGTATGGAAGTTGTGGTGTAATGCAAATTGGGTCTTTCTCACACAGTCACTTAGACTGACTGAATAAACACCTTTCTATTTTAACATCTAACTTCTGTTGAAGTGCTTCTTGCCTTAGATTTGTCATCCTTTACGTTTCCTCAGCTTACTCAAATACAGTGTAGAACATGAAGAAAGTCACAAAGAGAGAAGTAAACTACATTTTGTCTTTTCTTAAATTTGAGGATGTAACTCGTCCTTCCTTTCTTCTTTTTTTCGTGGAGAAGTCTCACATCCTCTAAAGGGTTTTGACTGGAGCAGAATTTTTTCAGCTTCTTTAAGGAAGTTCTTCCAAGAAGTGTTGGCATACCCTCTGTTGTAAAACCTCTTCTGCTTGTGAGAAGGAACTCTTCCTTGCCTGTGAAGAGTGGAAAGATGGAACAAGTTGAACTGAAACAGTGACTCTGCTCTTCTGAAGCTACTGTGGCAGTAAGGAATTGCCAAACAGGATTCTGAGGCAAAGTAAGAGGTTTTAAAGCTCCCTGCTCTCTTTTTCTGTCAACCTTCATCATCTTTGTGCTGTTTCAAAGGGAACCAGAGCAGTGTCATGCCAGCAATGTCTGCCCAGTTGCATCTCAGTTGAGAAGGAACTCTGATAGCTAGTTTGGGATCTCATGGTTCAGAATCTGGTACTCTGGTCATGGGCTGAACACACTCCAACTGTGACAAAGGATCTGCACTGAACAAAGCAGAAGTGTCTAGGTGGCCCCCTGTGAAGTCACTATTTCAAACATGCATCAGTCTTCAAGTTAAAAAGACTACTTGAAAGAATAAACCCAGAATCCTGCCATCAGAGGACTCCTATCTTGAATTCTGTTCTACATGATACAACTAATTGGGAAGGACTACATTTGGATCTTGCTGTGAAGCAAAAAGTATGCAGCCCCAGCAAAAAAAAAAAAAGTATAGAAAGAGGATTGCCCCTTTCTTTAACTACGCTGAGATGGAGAGTGAGAAAATCCATCAAAGTCGATTAAGAAACTCAATGAGAAAAACAGCGAAGGAAGCAGTTTTTGGTCACTGTCACATGAGGATTTTACTAAAACATGCTAAGCAGAATCTGTTTCTCTCTGTTAGTATCTTGAAGAAGATATTCTAATACTCTCCATTAGAAAGCATAACTACCTCTAGTTCCAGAGAGAAAGATATTTGGTGGAAGAGGGTGTGTCATCTCTCTCAAAGTGTTTAATATTTAAAAAACAAAACCAAAACCAAACCCAAACCACAAAAAAACCTGACAACTTTGATAGGGAAATCTCTACAAAAGAGAAAAGGCTTACTATTCACTTAATCTGAGGTAGAATCCTTATCCAGTATCATTCTTCTTAGAATATATAAAAACAAAAAATCTGTGTTTTGAGATGAAGGCTTTTTACAGGCAAAACTGAAAGACTGCTAGCTATTATAGTTCATTCAAAATAAGATTCTTTATCCCTCTATGAGATGAATGTGCAGATACAGAAAGAACAACTATTGCTAAATTACCTCATAAACAGAATAAAGAAGCGTGATGTGTGTGTGTTGTTTGGTTTTGGGTTTTTTGTTTGTTGTTTTTTTCAAGAATTACCTGTGACATACACTATTGTAGCCACATTTACTGTTAAAACCACTTCATTTTTTTGGACCAATGCTAGCATAGGTAGTAATCTAGCATTTACTAAAAAACAGGGGGAAAATTTAACCTGTTAATCTAGGGTTAGTGCCAGAAAAGAATCGTCTGATTTGGCCTTCAGTCAATTTTACACCAGTTCATTGATGTTATGATGCCTACAAGGTCTTGCTATTTGAGGAAAAGTACTATGAGCATTTTAGGAGATTGGCAGTGTTGCTGGCTAATATCTTAATATCATCCGTTTGGATGGCTTATTTTTGAGGTATTTTTTTTTTATTTTGAATCAAAATGTCACAGCTATAGAGTGTTCTGTTAACAGTTTTCTCATAAGGGGATGTAGGGGCTCTCTTTTAACACTATCCTGGCACATTCAGTCTTGAATACTCACAAAAGACTTCAGAAATTTGCCTTATTTAAAGGGAGAAAATAAAATTTCTAGGGAACACATGTCTCTTGAAACAATTTTTTTAAATGTCCCTTCAAGGACCAGTAGTTTCTTGTGCAGATCGTTTTCACTGAAGCTGTACAAGATTTTAAAGAAGCTAGTAATGGCTTCCAAAGGAAATGGATTAGAAAAATTTTCAGGCGGTTATCCAGCTCAATAGCTTCTGCTACGCTTTCCTCAGTGTCCTATTATTTAGCAAATTTCTTCTTCAAGACAGTCCTGTGGTGACAAATGAATATGACCTGGTTAATATTCACCTTTTAGATACATAAATAAGCTAGTTTTACACTCAAAGATTGGGGAAAGTTGGTCACATAGACAGAATTGTCAGGAAAGTCTGGAATTAGTCTTCCAAATCATCAGGAAACAGCTCAGCTATGTTATGTGCCAGCACATGAAGAAAGCATCTATACTGATGTCTTCAGTCATGCAAAGAGAAACTTAGCTTTTGATTTTTGGGGTAAGGTGAAATTGCAGTCCTTTCTTTTCAGGAAGCAAGCAAACAAGCGTTGTGACTTCCTGGTTCACCAGGCAAAAGTCAGCCTATGGAGGAGCTATGTTCAGGGTGTGCCTTTTGATAGTAAAGGTTTCTGAGTAGAAACTTTCTGGAGGTGGAGTTATTACAGCTGAACTGAAATTGTCAAAGTTTAAGACTGCTTTCCTTTGAGGCTTTTATGCTATTTGCCAGTAGAGGTATTTCTGAGTGTAATTCATGCTGTCTGCTTCTGGCATCTAACTCAGGGTGGCATTTGGGAAGCTTTCTAGATAAAAATGAAGCTTCTTGCAGGTGGTTGTTCTGAGTGACTGTGCAGATGCGTATTTCTCCATATAATTTTCTATGGCGTTTGGGAAGGCAAGCAGTCTAAAAGAGCTCTATAAATTCTTCACGTACTTCTGTGTTTGTGATGGTGGTGCTCCTGGATTGTTGTTTCATCAACTGCTTTTCTCATTCCTACCATGGTAAAATTAGGGATGTATTTGTAGAGCTATTTTGAGCTCTTCAGACAGCAGTTTGAAAAAGTTTTTTACAGATCAAGTGTTAACCACTACTGAAAGTGCTGGCCGTTATTTTTTTAAGTGAAGGCCCAAAAACTTTTTATGGACTGTTCTTGCAAAACTACTGCCAAATAATATATGAATTAAGCTAAACTTGCAGGTCCTTTTATTTGGTATTGTATACAGCTGTGAATGTTAGTCTGGTGGTTTATGCAGACTATTAACGCTTAGTGAACTTGTAATGTTGTTTTGTTTTCTTTAAAGATTTGCAATAACAAGCAAAACGGTGACCTCATTACTGAAGAGAAGTGTGTTGGTTTTGTTCACTTCCGTCCTTTGCACTTACCCATGCAACACTGGCATTGGAGTTGGCTTTAGACCCGCTCATTGTGAGCAGAAGGAGACATGGATCCGAAGAAGATCATACCTGAAGATACATTTCCCTGGTCCACTAGGCTACTATCTGTGATCTTACCAATCAGCATCAAAAAAACATTACTAGGTGACCTTTTCTGTCCACAAGTTCACTGCCAACTACCATGCAGTGTTGATAGCGTTGAGTGGGACTCATAGCTGTCTTTGAAAAAAAAAATTCCACAGGAAAAAAAAAAATAAAAATTGAAAACCTGTCATCTTAAATGTGAAGTTCAAAGCCAGGAATGTCTTTTAGAGTGTTTCTTGTGCATCCTGCATAATTGCAAGCCTTTTTGGGGTCGTCAGTGAAGAGCTGCTTAACTCAAGACATAAGAAATACTTCTGGAAGTGTAAGATGATATCATTTGAGGCCTGTAGCTCCTTATTCTAAAATGCAAAGGTCTTAATTTGTTGGGTGGAACATCTTTGCAATCTTCCTTTTTATTTTGCATTTGTGTCCCCTAAGAAACCTATCCCAAGAAAACTTGCAGCCTACTGTGTTCAAGGGGGCTGTCAAGAGGACATTTTGTATATAACTTTTTTTCTACTGTCTTCTTCAAGGAACTTGCTCTAAGAAATTGAGGAAGCACAAAGATGGATTCTTTCTGGGTCATGGAGAAGAGATGCCTTCAGACTCCAGATTTTAATTTCTTTTTCTTTCGTTTAGCAGTTTACATTTGTCATATTAGCAGTAAGCTGTAATTCACAGAAAGCATTTCAGATTCCTAGTACTTGTGTTTTACTACAGATATTGCTGTTGACATTTGGTCATCCCACAACACAAAAGATCTAAGTGTAAGCTACTTGGCAGCTAGAGCACCTTGTTCGTAGAGACTGGTGATTGAAAAGTTAATCTGAGTGACATCACCCTTATAAGTAACCAGCTTTCTCTGAATAATGATCTTTATGGTTTACCAATCACAGAAATCTAGACTTCAAAGGGACCGACATTAATATGAATTTGCAAGAAAAATTGCTAACTGAAGGGAAGCTTTATATTAGATACAGCCAAAAGTGTATTTAAGATTCGTTGGACTTAACTCATGCAGATGGATGAAGCAATATGCCACACTTCAGAAGTCCTCTGAAAAAGTACTTACGTACAAAAAAAATTTTAGAGTGGATAGTATGTAGACCAGAGACAATATTAGAATATCAGCTGCAAGCATCCCATCAAACTCTCTCTTGTCAAATGGGTGAAAAAAATAATGCTTGCAACATATCCTTCCTTTGCTCTCATCAAGGCATTTGGGAAAGACTTCCAGCTGGAGATGGGCAGTCTAGCTATATGATCTTTTTAAATCATGGATTTTTTTTTTAATTTTTTTTTTCACCTGAAGATGTTTAAGAATGTTCTGGGAAATAAGTCCATCTAATTGGTCTGCCAGGCAATTCTACCTTCCGATGACATTTCAGGTACTGATAGCATAACGGCAGGGCATTGTATACATTCGTAGAAAGGAGAGAACGAAGTCCTTGTTCTTCCAGAGTGCCATTATGTCTGGATTTTGAAGCAGGATAGTGTTCTCATACTGGTATTTTTGTGGAGTTATCCAGAAACATCTCTAAAATATCTTTCCTTGAAGACTACAGTTCATCTAGGCCTCTCAATACAGAATATCGTGAAACAAAAGGGTCATAATAAACTTAAAATTGGTCATGCAGTTTCTGTACACACAAACTTACCAATTCATTTTCAGCGTCTATCACGTTGATGTGGTCTGGCAGCATATCCCACAGAAGGTTCTACTGTAAGTCCTGAAGTAGACTTTTATATAAGAAGTAAAAATGGAAACCCTCTTTCTCTGCAGTGTTTGCTTTGTCAATTTGATACTGCTTTGAAATCTTTTACGACTGTCATTTTTGATAGAGTGATAAAAAACTCTCTAGTTTTGTTAACATTCATATTGCAAGATGCAGAAGTACAATAGCTGGATTACATTTGGATAAAATAGTTTTTACTCTGCGACCCTGAGACATCTGTGTAACGTTATTCAAGTTTGTCATCTCCTATTTCAGATGGTTAACTAAGCACATGTTTGTTTTTCCCTGATCAGTTCAAGGCTGTGATATGACGAGCTGTTGCCTAAAGTGCATGCGTGATTCCACTGGTTTAATATTTCATAAAAATACAGCTGTTTACTGTTGTGATCCCAAGAGTCTGTACCTGATTAACAAAATTTCCTCCTCTCCTCTTTCTTCCTCAGTCCTTATTTGGGCCACAGGGAAATGTCACAGCATATAGTTCGCATAATAGAACCTTTATTACAAAACAACCAGGAATACTCCTTATGCTTAAATGCTACTTAATAAGGTCAACAGAGAGTTTATGAGAATGACACTCTTTCTATCAACATTGACTAAACTATTTAAGATTCCTGTGAAGAAAAGCTGAGAGAGTTGGGGTTTTTCAGCCTGGAAAAGAGAAGACTCCAGGAAGACCTTATTGTCCTGTGACTTTATTGACCTTTCAATACTTAAAAAGTGGCCTATAAGAAAGATGGGAACAGTCTTTTCTAGCAGACCATGTCGTAATGGTTTTAAACTAAAAGAGGATAGTTTTAGATTAGATATAAGGAAGACATTTTTTACAGTCAGAGTAATGAAACACTGGAATAGGTTGCCCAGAGATGCTGTAGGTGCCCCACTCCTGGAAAAATTCCAGATCAGGTTGGATGGGGCTCTGAACAACCTGATCTAGTTCAAGATGTCCCTGCTCGCTACGGGAAGGTTGAACTAGATGACCTTTTGTCATGGTTTAGGGTCAGGGTGGCCCCAAAACCTAACAGACGCTCTCTGTTAACCCCCCTCCNGCGTTATCAGTGCTAGAAGCAGACACTGCCTGTGAAAACAGGCTGCTCATTTCAGAAAGTGCAGTTAGTAAAAGGAATTGAGCTGAAAAGGAAAAATCACTAAACAGAATTGTTCTATTCTCTCAAACCAGGATACCTTTAAAGGTCCTTTCCAATCCAAAACATTCTATGATGCTGCATAGCAGTGGTGGTGCTTATTCTGCTAGAATTCTGGAAAGCTCTTCGCCTCTTTCAAATACTCTTACTGTATTCAAGCGTGTAGAGGATGCTGTCCTGTAAGGTGTTGGTAGGAAGCCTCTGGGTTAGATGACATCTGTGTGGACAGTCTCTCAAGAAGCAGGTACCTCATAGCAATATTACCTGCAGAAAGATGTTAACTGCATGGATTCTTGCAGTCTGTTTTCTTTCCCTGCCCCTGTGGAATCTGCTGCTTGATGTCTCTGTATTGGTAGACTCACTGAAGCTTGTTTATGTTAGTCCGTTTTTGGTAATACAGAAAGAAAATGTGTAGATAGATGCTCATGTGAGAGATTCTTTGAGAAGGTTCAATCTCACTTGTGGGGTATATGTATTCCAAGAGTAAAATAAATCTTGATAATAGGCTAACTGCTCTGTGGTTTGGATTTTTTATTATTGTTGCTACAATGGAAGCCTCTACTTTCCATTCTTGCTTACCTTAAGTGGAGTAACTAGAAACCAGAAAAGGCAAGACTGTTGCCAAAACTAAGCAACTGAGGGGTTTCTGTAGCGCGGTGATGACCGTTTCTTGCCACTTGACAATATTCTAAGATATTTTTATCTTCAGAAGATACACATAGATATTTAGAAAAACTTAGAAGAGCCTTTCTCCTTTTTATGTTTTGTTTTCTTCTGTTGTGGTTTGTTTGGGTTTGTTTTGGGGTTTTTTTTTGAATTTTACTACCACTGATTTTTTTGTTGGCTTAATGGAAAGACTTGGGGAAAACTGGCTTTATGGGAGGGGATTACCAAACCGAATCGTATAGGCATATTCTTGTATATAAAGAAAAAGCACTCAATGGTCCCTGAAAAATCTACTTGATTGAATTTCATAAAACAGTTGTGAAAAGCTCACTTTTTCATTTGGCATCTGATGTTATGCAATGAGTGCACTGTAGATCTTTGGAAAAAGATTGAGATGGGGTTATTAAAAAGAGTGTTAGGTTCCAATGAATATTCCCAAATGACAAGTGTCAAAATTGAGATAAAACTAAGAGATGTTGCTTAGCAACTGTGGTAGTCTCTGGTGGTCACAGATGAATACAGTGATTGTTTACAGCGGCAGGGCTGCTGTAAAGTGAGTCTGTCTGAAGAAGGGTGTCTGAAGAAACTACTTTTCCTCATGCAATTCAATAATGATTTCTTCCTCATTCTGGTGAACCTTCAAACTACCTTTCTCAGGGATAGGAAACAACCACCTAGCAATAAGATTGATTTTGCTAACTGATGATTTTCTGGTGGTAAACAACACTTCATATCAAATACTTTGGTATTACATTTTGTGTTATAGTAGCAATAAGTTCTAGTATTTCTGTTCCTTGACTTCTCTTCAGAATTTGAGACAGGATTATATTGGCTTAGTTGTACAGGCTACAGTAGCATAACTGGGAGGAAAAAAAAAATATTTCATTATATCTGAGGATAATTGTTTTCAATATTTTTTTCTTGTTGCGTCAGCCCTAATATCCTCTGTGGCCCTTGCAACACTCCCTGCTGTACGTTTACTCAGCTTTACTGTGCATTCTTAAGGAAGTTCTGCAAACTCTACTTGCAGCTTCATTTCTTCTCTCAAAGAAATCTTCACTTAAAGATTTCCTAGTGCAAATACATTTTGAGATCTAACTTCTTACACAACTTATGAACTCTCTTGCGTTCAGAGGTGGAAGATCCCATGAGTAAATGGGATGTGAAGGTTGAAACCTATCTATGAAAGCGTAGGTAGTCTAAATATTGTGGAAATTTTAACAGTACTCAGTCAACAAGTTTTGTAGATGTATTGCATTGCACTTCTTCAAGTTTATCCTGATGTTTTCACTGCAGTGGTATCAACAGAAATAAAACTTTCACAGTTTGCCTTTTTGTTCTGGACAGTAACAGAGAACAGAATTGTAAATGCTTACATTGTGTCTCCTGGAGTCACTGTGCTCATCTTCATACTGCTTCTCTTTACAACTAGGTAGTACTGACCTGTCGAGAGAGGATGCTCTCCAATAGCAAAAATTAAATCTGTGCATTGGTGGGACTTACACAGTTTACTTCCATTATTTCAGCTGTGTAAACATAAATTCTGTTTGAAGGACCGAAGACTCAGTTTAGTTACCTGGGCATATCATGGCAAAAATGGAGCTCTTCAGATTATTTCTGCTAAAGGTTTCACTCGCTGAGAGATGTGTATAGAAAGGTACTAATGATCACACTGTTGATCTTTCTGTGTTTAGGCATTTAGTGTACGGGGCTTTTTTGTTTTGTTTTTGGTAGTGGGTTATCAGTTTGATCTTTCTGAAAGAGTTGGTAATAAAAGCAAACGTAAGGAGGTTGTTAACGTTACCTATTGTCATGTAGAATAACTAGGAACTGTCAGTAATTGTGGGATAGCCTGGTCTGCACAAAAACGGAAGTGCTAGGGGCGTAGTTTACCCCTGTCCCCTCCCCCACCCAAGGTAAAATATTCTGAAAACATTTTGTTCAATTTAGTCTTCTACTGTATGCAGCTACAAGATGTTTACAATTCAAGAAGTGGCACAGGACTGTTGCCAAATGCAGTCTTTGCTGTGTGTACTTTTTGCATTAACCATATCAAATAAAATATCTTCCTAGTTTTATCAAAGCACCTTTAGTATTGGACAGATTCAAAATAGAGGTTTACGTGGTTGTGGTAATAGGCTAGAAATGTCAATGGGGCAGGGAAAACAGTAGATGTCATTCTTCAGATAACAGCAGGTTTCTTTAGAAGAATCTAATCTAATGAAAGACTTGATCTTACAAACTTGAGTCAGTTTGGAAAATAACTAGTTTACTAGTTTTTTACTGTTACTTTTGGCATAAATGAAATGAAGATAGGAGAGACTTGAGAGTGGCAAATTACGTGTCGGGTTGTTTTTTTTTTCTTGTCATGGTTGGCTGGTTGATATATTCCTAGGCTTTTTGTCTGATCGTAAGCCAGCCATTTAGCATTATTTCTCTATGGCTCAGTTCTCCATCAGTAAAGTAAGTGCAAGATAAGCATTCAGTAGAGGGATAAGCCAGGTCCTTGTTAGCAAAGGACCAAGTATTATAAATTTGACTGTTTGCTCACTCTCCTCATAATTAATTTTTTTCATAGTGCGGTTAGAATTAAGATTCTTATCTCCTGTCTGACTTTTTTTTCTGTCCATCCTTCCCCCTCTGCTGTTTTTTCACTTCCCCTGCATGAACTGTTTTTCTTTCTCCAGTGGTCTTAAGTCTGGGAAGCGTTTCATGTTACCAGCGAAGTGTATGTGAAGGCAGAAAAGATAAATGGGGTAAACCAGCTTTGTCTAAAATTGGTTTTGGAGGGAAATTCTACCAACTCTTCTTATACATTAGAATTTATTCTCATTTGCTTAGCAAGATTTTTTAATTGCTCTTTAATACATTCATAATTTATTGCCTGGTTTCAGATTTGGTACTTCAGTGTTTGAAATCTTCCTTAGGGATTCAAGGAGTGAATGCAGTCAGTTGAGATAAAAATCTAGAATATTTATGGAAAATCATTTCAGAATTATAAATGTGATGAAATTTCTTTATGCCTTGTCCAAGATCAGTGCTTTTTATCTGGGTTAAAGACAGGTGTGACTGCTGGTAACCAGCAAAAAGAGAGTTACCTAATCCAATAGTTCACCAGTAAGGTGTATTCGGAATGCTGTGCTCCAAACTTCCCTACTTTTGTTATGTGTTACTGTTGGAAGCTTGTGTCCCCAAATGGTCAAATCCGTCTTCAGATTCTAGTTCTCCTGAGACGGGAAAGATGCATTAAATTTGAATTATTGTATTTATTTAGGCGACTTTTGGCAACTTAATACAGGTACATTATAATTTAGGTTATCTTTTTTTGTTGTTCTCTATATTTTCAAATTATCTTGGAAGTCATAAACTCTAGAAGTTATTTTCATCCCTAGTTACTAAATGCTGATAAGTTGCACTGGAAGGTACATTTATTATTTGTATTCACTATGAAGTCATACTGTTATGCATCATTAAAATGCACAAATGATTACTTGTAAGACATCCATTAAATACTCCATGAAAAGATTTAGATAAGCAAAAATTCCTATTGTTTGGTATATGCCAAGCAAAACTGGTGTTCGGAATTGGATATTCTGTTTGGGTTTTTTTCCTAATAATGGTTTCTCAAATTTGGGGTGGCTTTTATTTTCAGAAAAGAATAGGGACGGGGAAATCAAGCTTCTATCTGTGTATCAAAAATAATAGAGGGGGAAGAGGGGAAGTGCTTTCATGCTGTCAATCTCTGCTAAAGATCAGAAATTTTCTTTTTGAGTTTTGGGATAATCTGTGACCCTTAAGGGGTTACTTCTCCCTGTTGGTCCTTGTCACAAATGACTATTCTCTTTGATTATCAAATGCAGACACATAAATCTTGCAAATCATGTTTATGTAAGATGTAATTAGTTTTAGGCTAAGCCATTTCAAGCCTCAATAGTTATATTCCCTTAAGGATACTCTGGCACACTAGGCATGCATTTCTCTCAGCAGTCTGACCTTTTTAGTTGATGCAATACTCAACTTTGTGATGGTGACACTTTGTGTTTGTTTGGAATAACTGAATATTAAGTAGAGTCATCCAAACCAGCTGTGGGTTATAAATATACTCTTCCTTAATTCACTTTCCTGGTATATTTAAAATAGTTACCAAGTCACTGAATTAATGGTAATCCAAATAGGTAAGTGAGAAGATAATTTCCACAGGGAATTTTTGCAGCTTAGCTGTGTGTAACTCTGGCTTCATGTGGCCAGGAAAACTTGAAAATGTTATGGATAAAGTTTGTCATCCAATTTAAAGCACTAAAGTTGTGTTTAGTAATGACATATTTGATTGCCATCAGGTCAGCTGACAAAAAGCGTAGAATGTGTATGATATAAATCATTTTTCTTTTTTCAAACAGAGAATAAAATATTTGCACATACCGCAGGATGTTCACTGAAGTGTTTTTAAAGGGATGGGATTGTATGGATTTCCATATTTTCTGTAGTAATACTCATGGTATTGAATTAATAATACCAAGTATAATCAACATTTATCTGTAATTGAGTACAGAAGTATTATGTATTAGTAAAATTTTGTATTAGGAGCTTGGTTTTGTCCATAGAGAAGAGGCAGATTTTGTCTGCCTTGCTTCTTAATACTCTTTCCACAAGCAGTGTTTGTTTTCAGGGTCCTTCCACCACTGTGTAATGAAGTACAGCCCAAAACCAGGAGTTAAAGTATATCTTTAATCTATTTCTTTACAGTACTTTATTTTTAACATTTTTCAAGAAATAACTACATATTATTATGTATGTAGTTAATATTACACTTACTGCTTTTATGTCAGAGGAGTAGCTATGAGCATTTAAAAACAATCAAGATGACGTACACTTCAAGATACCAAATATATTTCCTTGTGGGAACAGACTCGATTCCCAGCCCCTAAAAAGCCTGAATAACCAGATGAAGCTGACTTTATGGGACACCTGTACTGCTTTCTCAGCCTCTGGAAGTTCTACCTGTCCGTGACCATGAGTCCTTGACTCATACATTCACATCCAGAAAACCCAGGGCTGTTCTGTTGCATGTTCTGGTGCAGCAGCCCCGATGTTCCCGTGATCGTTTTCTCAGCCGGTTCAAGGAGCTGAGTTTAACAAAGCCCTGCTCCTGCTAAAGATATATCTGGAGGTTAAGCTCCCTCATCTAGCTCAGTGCTGTAGTCGTACAGGGAATGTAAGTTGGTATGGAAGGGCTGGTATGCAACACACTAGTCTTGAAGCTGTTCTCTGTCCCCCCTCCTGCCCCCTGTCTTGCGCTGGCTTAAGTGTTGAAAGCAGCTGCATGGTTGATAGTACCAGACAACTGAGCCGGACTGAGGCTTTTCTTTTATTTGCTGGGTTGTTTTGTATTTGCTGAGTTAAGCTAAAAGGTTAGCTTTAACGTGGCTGAGGTCCCGGATTTGAATTCACGTGCAACCTCACCAGTGCTTGCTTCATATTCTCACTTAATTTCACCTTTCATATACAAACATGACCATGTACTGTGTAATGTAATATCAACACATTGTATGTGGAATGGATGTGGGGTTTTTTTTTATTAATGTTTATTCAAAAACATTGATAGGAAGAATATTTTTTTAACTTTTTTTTTTTTTAAGAACCAAGTCCAAAAGGATTTCAACTGAGTGATTACTTTAAGGACAATCTTCCAATCCTCCTCTGCTTTTGGTCAAGTATCTTTGTTTCTCAGAGTATATAACGGAGTTGACATGAGCGTACTAGCATTAGGTGTGTAAGCCAGCACCTCAGCAATCAATACAGTATATTGTACTTTGTTGCTTAAGGTGCCACTTAGAACTACTGTGACATTATTTCAAAATATATACTTACTTGTATTGAATTTCAGACTGCTAATGAGAAAAGGCTCTCTTACACAGTAACGATTAACTCTTAAGATGTTGTGTTTGGTCTCGAAACAACTTGGGCAAATGGAGTATTATAAATTTACAGACTGTGCATCAAGTATAGTGAGAAAAGGTCTCACTATGTGTTGAAGGTTCCAGAAAGGAAGAATACAGCCAGAATCAATACCATTTCAGGTTACTTTTTGTCATCAAAACCCCTTTCAAAACTAGTCCTGTTGTTCTTAATGTTCACCTCCATGACTGGAAATACATAAGGAAACGATTATCTTTTGTTTATCTACTTCAGGGTTTCCTGTTCCTTAGTTTAGCAAAGGAATAGTCTGGCAGATTGTGTCTGCAGAGCATGCTCTTAGCATGCTTAAGTTGAAAAATCATCTATGCTATGGTTGCTTACACATTGGATTATGAAACGTTTAAAGTGCAGTTTGAGTAATACCTTGGGTCATTCTTCTTCGAAGCAGTTACAAGTTTGAGACATGAGACAAACCTTTGCCTAGCAGCAAATAAAGAAAAATAATTGTCTGCCCATTGACCCAAGAGAATTTAATCTGCCACTATACACTTTTACGAGGGCAAATAAATCTTACTCTATTTTATGCTTGAAATAATAAGAAATTGACTGTCATAGAAAATTATTAGAGAGTGACTGCTTATCGTTGTAAAAACGTGAATTACCTGCATTATCAAGGGCTCTTAGCATCTTAATACAGTGGGTTACCAGCACTGAAAACACACTCCCTGATTTTTCTCTTTTATCTAGTAATGAATAGAGTATTAGGTTGATAAGTTTGCTTTTCAGTTCCCATCCTTCTCCAACGTTAGTTTCTTTTGGAAAACATTTAGGGTCTCATCAATGAGTAATTGTCTTGTGGGCAGGCGGGCACAATTAGTAAAATTTATTAGCAGTAGCTAACAAACATCTATGGAGCAAGCCACCTTTCCTTAAAGAAGGATGCTTATGTTTAACAGTAGGTACAGGCAACAAAGTTTCGGTAAATTGTAGATTTTTTTCTTTTTACAATAAATTATTTTTGTGGGTTTGGGTCTGTTGTGGTTGGTTTGGTTTTTTTTCCTTCTAATGTTATTTTGAAGATTTCTTATATTCAAATTTTTGTCTTCCTTCACTTTAACTTTCCTATTGGGATTTTGCCAAGTCTTTCAGAAGCTATCAACTCTTGTGAATGGTCACTCTGTGACCATTCTACGTTGGCCACTTTCCTTCCTTATTTAATTGGCAGCCTTGTAGAAAATACGTTTTTACATACCAGAGCTGCTTATATATATATCAGATGGTGCTTTTCACATCCTGTGTACATTGTGTGCTGTTTGCGTCCATCTCACCACGTTGGCTTTCACCTGCCTTTAACCAATTCCGTGAAACAGAAACCGGGAGGCAGATGTGGTGGATAGAAAAGTGCAGAAACATCTTTACTTGCTTCTGCTGCAGTCAGAAGAGTTTATGCCGTCAGTTCAGTAGTACTGAAAATGAAATGTGTAGATGATCTACATTTTGTAGGTTGAAAATGGTAGTGTGCTGTACACATCGATCATTGCTGAAGTTATTCATAACAGAACATATATCGGTATCATTGTTTTTAAATTGTGTGCTTTACTTAGCCCATTTTGTATCGAAATTTTACTCTCAAGAGGCCCTATCTATTTATGGTGTTTATTTTTTTTTTTGTTCAGCTTGCTTGCCTTTCCACATCCAGTGTCACACTGTCTTTAGTTTGAGTGCATGAACTGTAGGGGTGTGTCTCTGGCGAGATGTGATTTACCACGGGGTAACTCAGGAGCCAAAAAGGAGTCTGTCAGTTTAAGAGTCCACATGTAATGAGGATTCCATGACCTATGTTGCAGATGTGCATGACTCAATTCTCGTGTCACCAAACTGACGCGGGATATTAAGCGGTCAAAGTAAGAAAGATGGTTTCTGTTCCTGCTTGTTGAGAAACAAAGGCGAGAAAGATGACGTACAGATTTAAAATAAAAACATAAACTATTATAAAGGGAACGACTTTAGAAACTTCCCCTCCACCCCCTTGAAACAAATAAACAAATCACTAAAACACAAAAATCTGAGATCAGAGTTCGTGTCATACCCCCACATCACGCCTCGCCTTTTGGCACGACACGTGAAGATCGGGTGTCCTGTAGTTCCTCGTGTTCGTGAGTGGCCGTTCCTCCGCGGCAGCGTCGCGGGTGCGGATTTCGGGAGGAGGCGGGACCCTCACGGCGTGGCTACGTGCGCAGCGTCACCACGGGGGAGGTGCTTGATTTCCCCCCCCAAGTGACGCGCCGGGCGCCAGTTCTATTTTTAGCCGGTTGCCGGGCAGATTTGCCCAAGCGCCCGGCAACCGTGGCTCCGCCTCCCTGTTGCCGATTGGTTTATGCAAAGCAACTTTCCGCAGCCAATGCCGAGCGCGTACGCAAATGTCCCGCAGTCCCCGGCCATGAGGCAGGGGAAGGTTGGTTGTGCCGGCCCGGGGGGTGGTGAGGGCTGGGAGCGCTCCCTCTGATGTCACCGAGTTGCAAGTGTTTGAAAGCCGAGGTTGCGTCACTACCGTTAGTTGAATATGTCATGTGTGAGCTAGGTTAGAAAATACCTTACTTGAATGTTCAGAATATTTTTTTTTTTCATTAGATTAGTGTTACTCTGCGTTTTATCAAACAGAAAACTTGTGAAGAGATCTGCCTTGAAAGGATGCAGTTCTACATAAGTTAGTGATACCTTCTTACAGCTGTAGCCTGTTGGATTTTCACTTGAAATTTCATCTATAAAAGGAAAAAATACTGTATTTTATAAAGCATTGAAAAGCCTAAACATGAATGGAACATCTTGCCTTTTCTTAAGGATTGGGGTTTTTTCCGCAGAGTTTCTCATTTATGTTTTTGGGGTCTGCATATACATGAATAATTAATTGAGGTTGTTCGAATTTTAAGTTTGGAATATCAGAAGTAGGATAAGTTTTTAAATGTAGATGCGTTCTGGCAGTTAGTGTCCACTTCTATGGAATTATTAGCACCTCCACATATTTAAGGATAATGGTAACTGTTAATCATGTGTCAAAGGTGGAACAGCAGTATAGCTTTTAAACGTTGTATAATAAAAATATTCCACAATTGTATCTTAAAATGTACAAATTAAGCTTCTATATAGAACTTTAGTAAATCCAATTTTTTTTTACAGACAGAAACATACTTAGTGTTTTAGCTTGTGCTAAAAAAATCAATCTGTAGGAAAGCTGAATTTTGCTTTTACAGATACTTCAAGCAGCAGCACTTGTTTAGTGTTTGGAGATCTCACAGCTGAATTGAAAGCATGTGTTTTGAGTTGTTGATAAAAGTTGAAATCTCTAACACTTGTGGGAAGTAAGAAGACAGTATCTACCCACTGTTGCTCTGGCTGAGTTCCACTCAAGCAGTTTTACTGGTTTAATGACCTCAATAGTTGGTAAAATTTAGTTTGCAGAGACAGGCAAAAGTCTTCTTGAAGAATGAACTTAAGATTCATGTGGTGAAGAGTGAGTCTTTCTAATGCATTTGAATTGCTTGTAAAGGCTAATTGAAGTAGGTATTTTAATTAAAAGTTGTCTAGAAAAGATTCTTGCATGTTTTCTGTTCTTCAGTCCTCAAAAGTATGCATCTTGGGTCTAGTAGTTTTCAAGGCATAAAGTGATGAACCATGTAAGGATAATTCTGCAAAACCACCAGCAGATGAAAGATCTTTGTTGTGAAATGGACCTGACAGTCCTTTTTTTTTTTTTTTTAATGAGGAATCCATTATTCCCACAAGACAGGGCAGCCCCATTGGAAAAGAATTCTAAAATTGCCCATTTAGTATGAGAAGTTCATGAGCCAAAGTCAAAGACTGTATTAATCCTCTGGAGGTAGAGAAGACTCTTACAGGACAACTGCTTAGTTCACTGTGACGCCAAAGTGACGAGAGCGTAATTCAAGCTTGTGTATGATGTTGTCGGTCAAGTACAGTACACCAGACCGTACGACCTGTTTGAAACTGTACTAAATTTACTCTGATTTATCAAGCCTACGATTATACATCTTACGCATAGATACGTGTGTAGACTTTGTGTTTTACTGAACCGGTTCTTCAAAAGGCAATTCACAGCAGTGGGGAAGAATGTCCTCTACTTTCAAGGCAGAAGTTGCATTGCACTGGTGAAAAAGCACTGACCTTGATGCTTCTGTTGGGACACGAGAAGAACACGGGCACCGCACGGTATTTGAAGAAAGCAAAGGTTACTGGCTGCCATACTTGAGCCCGGGTTAGATCTGGGCGGGTTTTTTGATTCAGCATTTAACATCACAAAATTTCAGTAGCCTTAAAATAGCCAAAAAACACTCCTGCGCATTGAACGCCGCATCATTACTGTGGCTGTGCGCCCGCTGTGCACCGCATTCGCGGGTTAACGCTTTTGTGCGGCTCCAGCTCTCAAAGCGAAACCCCTTTTCTTGCGTCCTTTACCAGCTCTTTGGCAAAGCTCGTTAGGTGAAGGCGCAGCCCCGCTCCCCTGCGCGGCGGGACCCCCGAGATAGTGTTCGTGCCCTCACCGACGGGCTTCATGGGGCTTTGTTGCTGGGTAGAATTCAAGGAGCTGCTGTCTGATTGGCTGCCGTGCAGCTGCTCCTTCCAGCCAATCGTGTGCGCTGCTCCAGCCCGTTCCCCCGCGGTGCCGGGGCGAGGGCCGCGGGTGGCGCGTCCCGCGGGGAGGGGA